>CABFOV010002046.1:41355-65628 GCA_902141375.1 Timema poppense | reverse complement strand
TATTAGCCGTTCGGGTTATACGCCTAAGTACTAATCACTTTAATGAGCTAGGGATTTAGAATATTGAATTTAGAAAAAGTGAATCCACATTTGTGTGTAGGGAGAGTGGAAAACCATCTAGGAAAAACCACCTCAGTTCACCCGACCAAGATTCGAACCTTAACCTTCCCGTCCTCGTCAGTCTAGCTCAACACAAAACTAGCACATTAGCTAACTTCACCACCAAGGTGGGTCACATTTTCTTCTTAACAGGTTGATATATTATATATATATAATTTATGTTTGAATCAAAACACAACATTAAGGTTTGTTTATAGCCCTCCAATTTCTTGGAAGAATAACTTGGATTGTCCCCTAGAAAACCAATGAGCAGTTTTTTTTAGTATTCATTTTTACTTTCTCATATCAAGTGAAAGTATTGTGACCGTGACAAAACAAAAAATCTATCTCGAGTTTATGACAAATTTTTCCACTTCATGTGAACACGAAGCTCAAAGAAAAGTGGATTTTACAATTCTATTCGTCCCCATGTCTGTAGTTCTGTCAATAAGTCCTTGGCCACGAATCCAAAAATGGTTTGATAGATTTTGTTCAAACTCTACAGGGCTATAACACAAAATGTTTTTTTTAACCCTATACTTAAATTGAGGGTAGTTTAGTGATGAGTGATTTCTTTATAGTTATTTTTTTAATGGCTCTCTAACGATTTTATTTAAAATCCGTATCTAGGATGTGAATAGTGTGGGTTCTATTTGGTCAATAAAACACTAAAGCGATGTTGGTTACGCAATCACATAGCCCTCGATGATAATACTTCACAAAGGGTTAATTTATTGGATCTATCGTAACTTATTGAAAGAAAAAAACTATTCTGTTATATTTGTCTTACAGATGTGGCAGCAAGAATAATAGTTTTACGGACCCGGCTCGGTGGTAAAATTAGCTAACGCGTTAGTCGTGATGAGCTAGACTGCTGAGGATGGGGAGATCGAGATTCTAATCTCGACCGGGTGAACTGGGGGTGGTTTCCTAGATTGTTTTCCACTCTCCCTCCATGTGAATGCGGGCTCACTTCCTCTAAATTCAACCTCCCCAATTCCTAGCCCTTGAGCGTAACGTACCAAATCTTTATGCACACCCTTTGTATATAAATTTGAAATCTTATTTCTGGAAATTTTGGTGAGATCTTGATTATTTATGTTAAACCTTTCTTTGTATGTATATATTTAAATTTATTTGTGTCAGCTAAAATATTTTTCCAGTACCAAGGTCACTATTCTCTCTACGATGATTTTCCTTACTTCAAGAATCTGTTAATTTTTTCCAAAAGCAAAAAATAACTCTTCAGCCACGTATTTTCTGAGCCACATTTATTGAACCTATAGTTTGACTTTCATAGTAAGCTCATTATTTTAAACTGGAAACCCATGCTCTCACACTGGAGTAAATAAAAATAAAACATATGAATTTATTTAAATTATTAGTTCATTTAGTCGATTAGACAAACTATACCGTAATATTATTCCTAAAAAAGCTGTTCCGGATTTTACCCCTGAACTATTCACCCAAAACATGCATTTGATCCCAAAAAATACAAAACAGAATGCTGTTTCTGATTGAATCCACACATAAAATTGTCACCCAACCCCATGGATGAGTGATTACATCACTTTCAAAAACGCAGACAACCCTTGCCTTCCGGGTATATAAGGCCTTGCATTTTTAGATCCAAATTATTCTGTGCTCATGAGCTTTACAAGCAACACATCAATGGCCAATCTCATCGCCCTGTTAAATAAAGATTAGTAATTAAGAATGATATATAGGTATTTAAAATAACTTGTAAATAACATTTCAAAGTGTGTGTTTCTAAGACAGGTAACGGATAATGCTATATATTTTAAACCACGACTAATTAATTGTCACCACTCCCTCTCTACGCCTAAATCGTGGGCCTGTCAGGATGTCGTGGTTCTTGGGTATCTCAATCCCTATACCCCCTATGCCAATCTTAACTTCCGGGTATCTCTGGGTAATCTTTGTCTGCTCTGCACAATACTTGAACAGGTCCAGCATTGCCCTTTTTGAAATGCAACCAGATAGGCTTCCCTACCTAGCCTCCAGCCACTTATAGCCCCTCAGTTTCTCTGGCAAATCTCTCAAACGACCGTCGAACTTCCTTGTGCCTGGACACAGACTCTCAGCAACAGTTTAGGATATCGGCACACGAACAGTCTATACAGCGTAGACAGGGCTGATTACTCCCTTTCAGCTATGCTTGTCCTTCCTACCTCCTTAAGATAAATCTATTATTGACCGAGTTTTATATTCAGGAAGGCTAAACCTGATATACCATCATAACTCGAATAAGTCCAACATTTCACCACCTGAAATGCGACCCTATAGGCTTTCTTATCTACCCCTAAATCCACCATAACTTCTCCTAAGTTATGCATTTTGTGACCTTATAAACCCGAAATCTCAAATATCTGTTTATACAATATCATGGCTCCCCACTCCTCTTCCACATGATAGAAACTTGTGCACCGCTGTCTGCTAGGAAACGATATTTTTCCCTCGAAAAGTACCTGGTAACACTAGTTCACTAATGTATTTATTTTCTTCTACTAACACTGTGGGGACAATTCTCGTTGAGGGCCGTAGTTCATGGCTTCTACGACCCCTTTCTCGTTTGGGTGATAACTAGCTTTCCCAGAACACTCTCTCGCTAAATGCCTCATATTACCACATTCAAAACATTGCTTTATCTCCGTTATTGCTGACTGCTGTCTCCCCTTGCCGAATCTGCAATCCTGCGTTACATGACCTTGCTTTTTACATTTGAAACAATGCTTCCCTTTATCCATGAAGAAGATTATTTTTCGACGGCTTTCCTACCTCTCTTTATATCTATGATCAGCTTCCACAACGTATATTTCCCTTTCTACTACTTTTCTAAAGGTCTTAGGTTTCTGTAGTCTAGTAAATTTACCTATTTCTCCCGTAAGTCAATTTAAAAATATATCTAGGGCTCTCTGGTCAGCCTCAAATCGAATTATTTTATTCCGGACTGGACCATCCCCTAATTCATACGTATTAGCGTTAATTTTCTTAATCCTGTCCGCAAATCATTCCACACTTTCTCCTCTAAACTGCCTAATTTTAGTCAGCTGTTCCCTAAAAGATCAGCTTGTTTGCGTCTTTCTGAACCTATCCACCAAGGCTCTCGTCAATCCTCAAAGCTGAATGTTTCTATACAGCTTGTATCTGAAATAGCAAACTCCAACTCCTCTCCTACTAACCGTAATTTAGTTACTACTCTTAGCTCTACATCTGTCCATCCAGATATTGATGCTTGATCTATCATCTCAAAAACATTTCTTCTGTTTTCCCATGGAACACTGGAGTAGTCAGCAACAATGTGAGATTCCTAACCGATGTTACTGGTTCATTTTCACCCTTATTCTTCTGAGCTGCTTCTAACCTAATATTATCTGTTTTTACCTTATCCAGCTCCCCTGCTAGTTGGTTAATGGCAGTTTGTGGGTCAACCTTCACCCCTATAACTTCAACTAAAGCTATAGTAATTGTGCTTAAGAGTTCCTACCGTTGTCCTCCATAGCTCCTCTCTGCAACTAGTGATGCACCGCTGATGGCTTGGACCTCCTCTCCACTGAGTACTGGTACAGTGTCCTCGTTCCTCCGACACGTACCGATCGTTGCGCGACGCAGTTGCTTTACACAGTCTTTCACTGCCGAAACGATTCTTGTAATAGTAGTACTATTTTTGATGTTACTATCAAAAGACCTAGACCGCCACTTCAATCCTACTTCTGACAAAAAAAAAAGGTCACCACCACCGTCTGTTACCTATATCGTGGGCCTTAGAATCTGTCAAGAGGTGCTATGGCCGAGGATAAATGGATGGTGATGGGGTATATTTGTGTGGGTTCGTGATTGATGTTAAACTTGGGTTTTAAATAGGTTTATAAGTACTACTATGTCTATTACAAATATTATGTTGTTAGTCATATTAGAATGAAAGAACTTAAGGGAATACTTGGAAGCTTGTGACAAAACACGGTGTTGCTAGGAATTTCCCTCAACCTGTCTGACTCCTAGGTTATCCATACACGGTCATTGAGCCCTGATACCCTGGGCTCGATCAGCAGCCCTCAAGATAAGTACTGATGACCTGTCGTCCTGTGCCGCGTTGTCCCGGAAACGGGCAGAGTGACCCCTAGACTTCGGTGTTGATTTGCCAGCCATGATGGCTGAATCCCCTATCTTTTATCCTGGCCCCTGGCCTGGTTTCTGACTAAGGAATATTGACAACAATTTGTGGTCAACTCATTTAGTTTATTTGTTTATAGGATAATCAAAACAGCCTACAACGCTCGTTTTCTCATTCGCAACTCATAACATACAATATTACACAAACTCGCCTTCCAATTTAGGCCACACGGTTAAAATATTATATTATATAGTAAGTATATGATATATAAACGTAATATATAATATGGGGAGTATTTTATATATAATTATATTACATAGAAAGTATATTATATATAAACAATAATTATTATATATTACCTATATAGTAAGTATATTATGAAATATAATAACTGTACATTATTTAGTATGCCTAAGCATATGAAATATAATAATTATATATCATATAGCAAGTATATGATACAATTAACCCTCATATTTGCTCACAAGTGATCAAAATTGTTTTGAACAATAATATATTAACATTTTTGATAAGGGTGTTATTTATAACTACAGTATGACCCACCCAACCCCAATTGAAATGATCCGGATCCACCCCTGTCCACTAAGACAAGAATGAAGACTCCTGAATTTTCCACTCCATTGAATCTAGAGATGAGAATAGTCTGGTAAAAATTAGAGATCGTTGAATACCGGGGTAACAGGATGTACTCGTCAAGTATGGTATCTTAAATTAACGTATCTAGTCCACAACAGACCAACGTTAGTGACACATTCCAACCCCGAGCAATATAGTCGATAACTGAGTATGAGAAGAAAACTAGAATCTGTTATTTCTTTATTGGAACGGCGCAAAGCCGTCTCAGTGTGAATCCAACTTAAGGGTCTTAAGGGACTGTGCACCGGCTGTGTTGTGTCGCTACCATTCTCTGACTTCTTTGGTCACCGAAGTTACTTTTTGACATTTAGTCTTTCCGCTATCTCCATCCAATTATTATCTTTAATGAGATTATTACCGTATTATTTATATTGCAAATTTTATAGTTGTACAAAAATTATTTTGTTTTCTTCGGTCATAATAAATATTAAAGACTGCACAAGATAGTTGTGTTGGAATGTTCTCGAGGCATTGTCAGGTTGTAGATAAGAACCTTCGTGAAGATTCCCACTTTCTGGAAGAATCCAAACTAGGAGAAACGACACACGGTGGACCATGGACGCCCAATCTCAATTCACCCTGACAGGGCTGTGAGTCTACCTTGCTGGACCTTTACCTTGGAAGAACACTTTTGAAGCAATTCAGGTGGACACAGTCGGACCACGGTCGGTGCACAGTCGACACACAGCCCTGTGAGAGTGAACTAAACAACGGTCTTAAAAGGTAACTCATATTTAGTAGTTAACCCAATCTTAAGGGTAAAATATAATATTATTATTATTAGCACCGCGTCTTACTACCCGTTCGGGTTATACGCACTTAGGCTCATGTGTAATAGTAGGGTGATTGTGAGATGAAATTGAGGACCTACAGTTTAACGTGTAATCCGAACCACGGTGGAGGCCTTGGCATTCCCCACATTCACAAGATGTATTGTCAGAGGTGAAGGAAGGGATTGGTAATCAGATAAATCTGTGCCGGGACCGAGGCTTGAACACCGGCCGCCAGCATAGAAGTCTGACAACTTACCCCTAGACCACCAGGTCACCTAAAATATAATAAACCGAAGGTGTAGAGGTATATTAACAGTGTAGAAGACACATTAGATTAACTTTTGTATTGAAGAATTCACGAAAGTAGCAGCTGTTTTTTACCTTTTAAATATTCGCACTGGTGGGCACGCGGACTAATATTGTCATGCTCGCCTAGTCTGGTTTGCCAATTACGAGGAGGTCAGGGTTCGAATACAGGCCGGTTGTACTGAGAGTGTTGTTTTCACAAAGTGGTTTCCCACTCTCCTTCCGTGCGAATGCTAGCACACTCTCTCAATTCTACCTTACTAATCGCTAGTTCATTAGTGTAATTAAATACGTATAGCTGAAAAAAACTAGGAACTAATATAAATATGTTAATCAAAAGAATTAAATAGCCAAAGCTATTATAATTGATTTAGTGAGGATTTACTCGCATCTAAATACCGTATTCTGACAATTGAAAATGGACACCTGGACACGGTAATCGAACCCGGGACCTTTGCCTAAGTACGCCAATGCTCTGAGCACTGAGCTATCCACGAATCGTCCCATGCTCAGGGTCATTCTTCACTCATATTTTAAGGCAGAGTCTATGATGGATGTTCGGAAATCGTCAGATACAAATGTGTGGTTTTATTAAGATCACGAGCTATCAGATAATGCAGCCACCTTTGACTCTATAGTTGGCTTATTGCTGCCACTTGTACAATTATTATAATTGTAAGGGATTGCATATTTTAAGAATCAAATAACCAAAGCTATTATTTATGATTTTAGTGAGGATTACTCCATCTAGTTATCATATTCTGAAAATTAAAAAATGACGCATTGGCGCACTAAGCCAAATGTCCTGGGTTCAATTCCTGTGTCCAGGTGTCATTTTTAAATTTTCAGAATATGTTAATCAGAAGCTCACATAAATACAACCTTACAAACAAAATGCTGTCTTCAATCATATAACTTACCCGCTTCAGTGGCCGAACGGTCTAAGGCATGACTCTCGTGTTAGACTGGCCTGCTGATGACGCGGAGATCGGGGTTCGAATTCCTGTCGGGTCTACTGAGCGTGGATTTTTTTTACTATATGTTTTCCCACTCTCTTTCCACTCAAATTCGGGTAGACTACCTCTAAAATGCTTCCTTCCTTATCCCTATCTCAGTAGAGTAATTATCATAAAGTTATATGCGCGATGATAAAAAAATGTAACTTGGCGTACAAACCGAATGGTTAGTAAGACGCTCTACTAAAAAAATACAAAAAAAATTGCCTTACTTGTTCATTGCTACCTGCGTTTAGTTTTTATAATAGACAAAGCTATGCGTTGATGTGTTTCTACTTCTATAATATAGTTAATGCATCTAAATTCTAGCCTGTATATAAACCCCCAAATCCCGTCAATTATGTTTTCGAATAAGCAAAAACAAAAAACGGGCAGTACGTATATGTAAAATAAAATATCGACAGGAAACCATTCGCCCTTCTCTTTCTAAACCAGGTTTCAAGCCAAAAAAAAAGGCTGGTAGTTTTCCCTCCTTACCACAACGGACTTGAAGGAAACAACCAATGGTGCGGTCGCTGTTCGCGCATGCGCACAGTTCTCAGCGCATTCAACTCTCCGACCTTGCAGTGGCTGGTTCGATACGTCCGCCAGACGTAATGCCACACACACATGGGGGGATTTATCTTAGTTAATTCAGCACTGAATTCAGTACAAGCTGCCTATAACAGTGGGAACGATCAACTAGAATCATATCTTAAAGTTACTAAAACTAATTTTATATGTTTACACGTCAAGTCATGTGATCTGCAGAGGTCACTTTTATTATAGTCCACTCGCCATGGGAGTGGCGGTAACTGACAGCTAGCAGAAGATGTAAATACAGTTAAAAGAAAAATCATAACTAAAAACAAATCGCTTGTTGTGAAAGTTTTGACTGCCTAAAGTGACAACAAATAAATATATGGCCTTGCAGATCATATGGTTTGGCGAATGACTACATGAGAGTAGATATGGTAACTTTTACTGGCTGTCAGTTACCCCAACTCCTATGACGAATGGTGCTAGTACTATATTAGCATTAGTGCAATAGTACTATCCTGATTTAAAAAAACACTAAAAAGAAAAGTTTCTTTCATTGTTGACCACAAAATAATATGTTTGTATTTTCTAAAATGTCCCTACCAGAATGGGTGTTAGGTTATTAATTAACAAAACTAGTAACACTCATTAAAGCTTGTCTAATGTTTTTTTACACGTTCTTTGAGTGTAGACGAATGCGCGTTAGAGTTTCTTTCCCGCCACATTTAAAGTACCCGCTCGGTTTGTATGCACGCAGTATACTCAAAAGCACTCTTATAACATCTAATCTACTTTATCCAAAACTACATGGTCTTTAACTTACGTACTTATGATATTTTAATCTTATACATACGCTCCGAGTTTATACCAATTTTTTTTTTGTTAAAATAAATTAACTATTTCTTCATTACAAACAAATAATTTAATTTTCCTTCACATGGTAGCCTCAACATTTCTTGAACATCTGTCAAGGGTGCCTTGGAATGTAATGACAACTTTTTCTCTTCATTTAAAAAGTTTGTCATCTAATTTCACTATGATCATGACAGATATTCAAGAATTGTTTATATCACCATGTGGAGAAAATTAAATGTTATGTTTCTACTGAAGCAATATCTTATTTATTTTGGCTAAAAAAAAGGTAAAAAAGTGTTGCTATAAAAAATGCAAAAACACTGGCCTTTTCTAGCATTCCCTAGATTCCCACCTTAATCACGTGGTATTGGGTCAACTAATGGGACTAATATACCCAATTAAAGTCCTATAAATAAAACAACTCCAGCAAATTATGTTATAATGTTAATTTAATTTATATGTAATTTTTAGTTATTTAGTTAGTTTAGTGTGATTTTCTAGAAATGTCTATTAAAGGTAGGAAAATAAAAATACATGTAGAGAAAAGGCTTTACATAAAATATCTTCTTTGAAAAAAAAATTATTGTTCTTAAAACAAATAAAAAAAACATCGTGATTTGAGGAAATGTTTGAGAAAAATTCATTTAATTTCATGTGTAGTACCTATAGTTTAATTCTAAATTAAAAACATATGACAGATTGGTCTAAAATTTCCATTAAAGTTTTAATTTACGCATACACACCTCATTGTCTAAAAATAAATTATTTTTATATTAATATTAACTATCGTATTCTTAGAATACGGATGAGAATTATTGTCATATTAATACAAGTAGTTTATTTATGAGAACATTATTATACTTATTTTTTTAGGCTTATTAATTATGTCTTCATTGTTTTATGTATTCTATGTAAATACATATAGGTATTATATTTTATTTATATTTGATTACCACGATCTCACGTTCAAGACATCAAGAACAATAGTTAGCGTATGTGTGGTAACAAAAACTAGGGCCCTAAGCACATAGGCTTATGCCAAGTTTCCAATTTATATGTTTCTTGTGTAGTTTTTTTACCTACCTGAATCGGTGATCACGATATCTAAAGCATCAGGCTCATTATGGAAGTAAAAAGAAACCGTTCTAAGATACACATCCTAAATATTTCTCAAACTTTCTATTTTAAATTTTAAATATCATGATTAGTTGGGTATAAACAATTCCAAGTAGACACGTGGCTTAAGGTATTGGGCTCACTATATTTAACTTTTTTTAAATATGTCTGACGTACACACCTTGGGGTTTCATTAAGTATACGTGCAAAGAATCACCTTTCTATGTTTCTTAGTTTAGTAACTACCCACCCTGGTGTTCACAGGGCTTAAGGCGTCAAGATCTCAATAAATATATATAAGTAAAATAAAATATGCCAGAATAGAATACACTATAAGGTTTCTTTGAGCACGCAAGCCTATTACAAGTTTCAGATTGATGGGTTTTTTAATTAGGTATTTAACGTGCCCTTTCTGAACCGACTGATTATATCAGCATACGAGAATTTTCTATGAGCCAAAGTGAAAGGACCTACCGATTTTTCCGGGAATGGTAGAGGGAACGGTGCAAATATGGGCTATGGTGTGAATATGGGCAAATAAGTTTCCAGTTCTGTCAAGTGCTGCACCCTGGTGGGAGTAATATGAAGGTGTTAGTTATCCCAAGGCCACTGAAGACTACTGTGCAGTTGGTAAGCGATCTGACACTTAGTGCGTTACACCGTTACTTTGTTCATCTAAGTGCTAAAAACTTTTACAGGAGTTACAGGTATGTTTATTTAATGCCATAAGTGTTCATGTGTAGGATTTCCCAGGTGACTTGTTTTATTTTATAATGCCATTGGTGACTCCAGGATTTCATCTTTAATCTATTAACATTGGAAATGAGAAAACAAACTACCTTCACACTTGTCGTGGAAACGTTTTTGTTACACGTTTGTTTTGTAGTGACCGTATCTGTTACTTAATATGGATATTATTATGTGTGCTTTTTTTTTGTGACGAGCTACGAACTATGTTTCGTAATTTGTTTTTAGGTAAAGTTTGTTTTTCACTCACTTTTGAACTCAATTTATAATTTCCCCTTTTTTGTGTTACAAGTTCCGCCAGTATCTCTCGGGTATTTGAAAGTCCTCCCACATTTAGAATAACTATATTTTATATGTAATTTTATATAGTTGGAAGAAAATTATTATTTTGTAACTTTCAGGGGAGTTAGTAACTACCATAAAAACAATGTGGAAATAGTTAAAACCAGGTGATATTTTTAAATATTAGCTATGTTAACGATTTAAAGTAGGTTGTAAAAATATGCAAATATTTTGTCGGAATATCACAAATATCAAAAATTAACATTCTGTTTCCATTTATTGCAGAATGCTAGGGAATGTCCCAAAACACGAACCACAAAATAAACGTAAGACATGGAATCAAGAAGTTGGGGCTTCAATAAATAAAATGTGAGAAAGTTCTTCGACATTTTGAAAGAAGCATACACCGAGTACCAATACCAAACATAATTGGCAGTAAAGGTAAAAGACAGATTGGAGCTCTGACATCGGCTGAACGAGGTTCAACTATGATTGTTATTGACTGTATGAATGAATGTCAAAGGTGATCTCATCCCACCCATGTTTATTTTTCCAAGAAAAAATGGGTCGTAGAAAAGGTAAACCAGTTGGGTCTTTTGGAAGGGCTCACCCATCAGGTTGGGTTCAATCGAACCTCTTTGTAGAGTGGCTGCAGCATTTTGTTGAAAAGGCTCATCTGACAGCAGAGTCGCTAGTTTTATTGGACGGTCATTACATCAACCTAATCAAGATAATTTCGTTACCACTGCACCGTACACATAAACTACAGCCTTTGGACAGGACTTTCATGAGCCCTCTGAAACTGTACTGCAGCAACGAGATCAGGTCTTTTCTACTACATTTAAATACTCCTCTTAATCAGTTCGACATCATGGAGCCTTTTGGAAACGCTTACTTGAAAGACCAGAGAGCAGAAATAGCAGTTCAAGGTTTTCGTGTGTCAGGAATTATGCCATTCGATAGGAACATCTCCACCGATTACGAATTTATCGCAGCTGAAACTGAAGCAATGAAAACATGCAATCTTCCTAAGATTGTTCCTCCGCCATCACCTGCAGTACAACATGACCTCTGTCAAAGTCCAGAACAGCAGTCTAAGTGTCAAGATAATGTGCCAACCACAGAAAGTCAGTCACAGTCTTCTGTCAGTCAGTGAGGTCTGGATACTTCAGCCCATTTCACATTGCACCACCACCTACCATCAAAAAGAAGAATAGTAATAGGGGTTGCAAGTGTGGTGGTGCGTGTTTAATTACTGGATCCCTTTATAAAATGTCGCTTGGTGAATCTTTGGAAAAATCAAATGTTAGGAAATCAAAGAAGACCTTAGATTTCGAAGGAGAGAAAAATCAGAGTAAAATGAAAGTAGCAGCTAAGAAGAAAACCAAGCCTGTTAAAGAATCATAATCTGAAGATTCAGATGATGAACTTAAATTAGCTCTTGTTTGTGACAGTGAAAGTGAGTTGGAATTCGTTATTGGGACTGAAAGGCCTGGAGATGAAGATGCCGTCTGTATTTTCTGTGAAGGAAAATTTTCCGATGACAGTAAAGGTGAACTGTGGGTGCAAAGCATTAAGTACACAATGTGGTCTCACAGTAATTGTGCCGGAGCTGATAAAGATATCTATGTTTGTGACTATTGTTAGAAGTTAAGCTACGCCAAACTTTACAGATTTTTTTAATTATTAACTTTCTTTATTGATAAGATAAATCATTGAATAATATTGAGAAAAACTATATATATTATCCTTCTTCAAACTGTAAGAATTTCTGAGTTTGTAATAAAGGTAATCTATCAGTTATTTTTCGTCATATTATTTTCAAATTTATCTTTTTGGAGAGATCATAAAATATGTTTACAAGTAGCCCGTATTTGAACCACCAAATGAAAAACATCAATTTCGCAGTGTTTTAGAAAAAAATTATTTTCACACAAAAAGTGATTATTTTTTAAGGGCTTTGCATGTAGCTTATATAGTAAACATAACTGAAGTTCTGTTCCAGTAATTACTTTTCCTAATCTCAATTCAAAATCTGAAATATTTGAAGAAAAAAAGTAGTAGCCCATATTTGCACCTTTCCTCTGTATTCAGATTCCTTCCTAGGTTCTTTTACATGCCACAATCAACATGGGACCGACGGATTTACTTCCCCTCGAGAGGAAGTTGTGCTACGGGGTTTTATCACTCAAGAAAAATCCGTCGACTCCGGCTGGGTTTGAACCCGCGATCATCGGGTTCTGAGGTGAGCACTTTACCCTAAGACCACCAAGGTCAACCTAGTGTGTTTTTCTTGATTTAAGAGACACCCGGAGCAGTGGTCACGCAACATAAGATTTAAAAGGCTATTGTTATTATTATTATTATTATTATTATTATTATTATTATTATTATTATTATTATTAGCACCGCGTCTTACTACCCGTTCGGGTTGTACGCACTTACGCTAATGTGTAGTGGTAGGTGATTGTGAGATGAAATGGAGGACCTACAGTTTAACGTGGAATCCGAACCACAATGGAGGCCTGGCATTCCTCACATTCACAAACTGTGATTAATTCACGTCTTGTCAGAGGTGAAGGAAGGGTTTGGCAATCAGATAAATCTGTGCCGGGACCGAGGATTGAACCCCGGACACTCAACACAGAAGTCCGATATTTTGCCCCTAGATCACCAGGTCACCTTAAGGCTAGTAATATATTTATAAGTTAAAAAAAATAGTCCTGTGTGCATTTCTTATGTCTCCCTCCCTTTCTCTGTGTTTTTGAGTTATTCACATAGCTCGTCTCGTGATTTAAAGTGTCAAACTCGCAATATAATGTGGGCCTAAGATTACGATAAGCTAATACGCCAGGAGTGCACACCCTAAGATTTTATTAGGCACGTATGCCTATGCCATATGTAAGCTTCTTCCCCCTTGGTTTTTGAGTTAACTAAACTGATGGTCAAGTGGTATGAGGTGTCAGGCTCGCTAAAGTGTATATATAGTTTTTTAAACAGCCAATTTCACATTATTAGTTTTTCTACGATAAGAATGTAAATTATCAGATTTTTAGTTTTTTTGTATTTTAGAGCTACCTGCAACGGTAGTCAAGAGGTCAAAGATGTTAGGCTCTGAACATAGGTAAAAATTTAAAAATACACGCTAAGTTCTGCTGCTGTTAAATGGGAGACTTCAAATGTATGTCTTAATATTTATCTGTATAATACATATCTATATCTATAAATTTCTAATTTCTACCATGCCAATTGAAGTGTTCACTTTTTAGCATCTTTCATTTTATTTATCCGAGAGTGTAAACTTGAGCTTTTTCACCAACTAAACTGTTTGAGTTGATATTTAGGTTAATTTGACAAGTACATTTTTGTCTGTATTTTTGTCACTAGTAGTTAGGATAGGTATAACTTTAATTAATTAATTTTACCCCTCTGGTTAAAATAAATTCTTGTAATTCTGCCAGCCCTCCAAAATGTTTGGGTAATGCCCTTGAGCCAGGCTGGATAGCTTATTAAGGGTAGGGTCCCAAACCCTTTGGGGAAGGGATAAGGTATGTCCCCAACAGTTTATATATATATATATATATATAAGTAGGTCAAATGATGATGATAGGAGAAGGTAAAAAACCATCAACCAAGGGGGCGAAACTAAATAGCACCTGGGAATTACAATACTGTATCTGTCAGTGGTGTGACACGGCACCCTGATAATTACTCGAACCTCTCTATATAATTGAGAGATACTGATAACACAACTAAATATACATTCATATGTGTATTTATTCGAATATGTATAAAGATGGTGTGGGCTGTTTTATTTGTATTAAATATTTTTTTAGATAATCTCACTATTCTTATTATATCAAGCTATATAAAAAACTCCACGGCGTCAGCCCACGATCGAGGCATACTGGCCAAGCAGCCACCGTATTTACGCGAAGATAATGTCAACTTCTTCTGATAGAGGTGTCATATGGTCGGCACAACAAACCCTCTCAGTTTTCTAAACCGGAGCCACTACTTTTAATTCAAATCGTTCCTTCTTTGTCCCCACGAGGCTGAGTTGATAAATTATAGAAGTGTCGGGTATAGAACCCGGGCTTCTGAATCTGTAGTCAGGCACTCTGACCACTAGACCACATATACTTAAGGCGATTGGCCCTTTTCATTTGGCGTGGAAATGCAGAGCCGTGGGAGCAAACGATTATCTTAAAGAATTTTTATTGTTTTGCAATCTTCTTTTTGGAAACGGTTTGTTCAAGAATAGAACGAAGCATGTTGATTAAGTTATACTTTTTATATACGAACCTCCGTTATAATTTTAACATTGATCAAATATCAATAAAATCAACATTTTTCGATATAAAACTGCCGGCATCATAAAAAAAATAAAAATAAACATCGATCTTAGAAGGGGTGTTAAAAATATTAAAATAAAAATTTCACTCGTTCTCAAGAAAACTGATATTTCCAAACGTATGATTTTTCCGCAAGACCTATCCGGTAGCTAGCGCCATCTACGGTTTACGTGACTCATACATGAAAAAGTAACGATAACCTATCTTCTCTGGAAGAGTGATAGCAATAGCTTACTATCACAAAAAATTAAGCTCCATCTCTCGGTGTGGGTTGCTTATAGCCAATTCCGGGTTTCGAACGTAGGCCTATTAAAAAACTAAAATTCTTTGAACTTTTGTATTCATAAAAGACTGAAGCTGTCACCCTGGAATAAATTGAACTGAACAATTTCTTATGGTTCTTTACATTTTCTTATTTGCGAGTTCTTAACTATACTAGATAGATCTACCTTCATGTAATCACTCATCCACGAAGACAAAGCTTTTCCAACATTTTGCACTCGAGTCCCGTTTGAAAGTTAAGAATAGTTGTTACACCTTACTTTCTTTTTAAAAAACGATGTTATGTTAAAACAAAAATAAAAAAGGATATAACTTTTCATTGATGTCTATAGTTTGTGGGGGGGAAAATTGTAAAGTTTTGAAATACCATACTGTATTAAAAATAGACAAAGTTATATAACATTTTAATTTAATAATATTATAGTTTAACATTTTATTACATAAATACTATTAATAAAAATATTATTAAACTGCGTATAATATAGTATTTAAATACGTAATTTTCATTGGGAAGAACTTTTTTTTAACCCATCTCAGTGATGATCCTATTTTTATGAGGCACAGAGAAGGTATTTTCCAACTGACTTTTGATTTATGTATTGTCGATTGCCTTCATTATTGAGACATTACTTTCACAAAAATGTCCAGATGCGAACATCATAATGTTTTGTCTTGCTTCATTGACAAAAGAAGATAAATAATATTTTACAGTTAGCCAGAATTTGATCAAGTCGTAGGGAATGATCAATTCTCTAAGGATGTACCTATGCTACGCCTCACTTAAAACACCCTCGTGCCTCACAGTTTGAGAAATTAGGTTCTAAAGGTTGTGTCTGCAACTGTTATTTTACAAAGATCTTGTCATTTTTAAAGATGTCAGATTAATTTAGTGAGATATATTGAATGTTTTAATTCACGTTTGTAACTAAAGTATCTTAATATAAATCCTTGTATTACTAAAACAAAGTTTAGATGTGTTTTTATAGACCTTACACATTTCTCAGCAAGTTAAATTATTTGTTTTTACCTTTTCATATCAATAGAAAGTATTGTAATTGTGAACATTTTTGACTTCTAGATTATATTGAGTCTTTACGTTTTATGTGTGTCCGAACCCAAAACAAATGGATTTCACAGTTCTGCCTATTTGTCTGGCTGTCCCTGGCCACAAATCTGAAACAGGTTGATAAATTTTGTTCAAACTTGATATTTAGATGCTAAGGTTTTTTTTTACTTTGACCCTAACCCTCAAATTAAGGGGAGCTTACTGATGAGTGATTTTTTTTTTAAATTCCAAATTGTTCGAAAATGGTTCTAACGATTTTGTCTAAGATTAAAGTCTAAGAGTTTTTGACCTTTCAAATAACACTATATACTTGGTTTCTGGATAAATATTTGTTAAAGGAAAGTACTACACAAAATATCCATACCTTTAAGACACCCCTCAACCGGGTTGTACCCCCTCCCTGCTTTTAAGAGCTCTATAAGGACTCATTGAAAGTAACTTCATGATTTTAATTATCAAACTAGTGGTCATTATTAATAACTATTGGTTTTTGCGACATGTATGAGAAGAGAGAGGTTACCTCCCACTTTTATTCTAAAAACAGAGCGATGGTCGATTTGAACCCAATAAAAATAAAAACCTATATGAGCACTCAGATCAGAGAGACTGACCTGTTCTAGTCTCCAACAAGCAGAAGGTAAAATGATGCTATCTAAGACTCATTAAAAAAGAATACACAAAGAAGACTTGTAGAGAAACCTTTCACCTTTTGCAAACACTAATAAATGTACAGGGGGAAAAAAAAGAAACGCACAAACGTTTCGGGACATTTTTATTGATCGTGTCAACACGGCGGTGGTCGTTAAAGTCTTAAGGGAGTAGGCCTCTACCTTCGTTTCCATGTTGTTTTTTTGATCGATAAATCAATTAATTGATGTAAGCAACCATTCAAGATGTACACCTTTGTTTAGTTTTTAGTTCATTTAATGGGACTCGGCTCTTAAACTACACACGATTTGGAATAGCCACCTACTCACATCGGTGGGCACGCAAACTAAATGTCAGGCTCATTTAGTCTGGCTGAACTGTTATGGGGAGTTCGGAGATCAAATTCCAGACTGGAGTATGGTTTCCTCAAAATTGTATCCTACTCTTACTTCACTTAAAAGCAGTTAAATTTCCTCAATATGCTATGATCTTTATCCCTATCTCATTAGAATAGTCAAAGAGGCGTAGCTCGGATGGGCAGTAAAATGCAATTAAAAATGTATAGCCTATTAATACAAGTATCCTCTTTATCATTATTATCTTAACTTCCTTGCCATAATACATTTCACTATCATCTTAAATAGTTTTAACTATTAATCTAATTAATTAATGCGGACAATCCGACATCCCACATATTAGCTCAGTCGGTAGTGTGTCTATCTACTGAGCTAAGGTTCCCAGGTTCGATTCCCGGAAAGGCTGAAAAATGTATAATTGTTAAAATGTGAATTTACCCTTTCGCAGTGATGAAATAATGGCCGGGGACTCGATGTTGTTTGTGCCTGTCCTAGTATTAAGTTAGATTATAAGGAAAATAGAACTATGATAGGCCTAGCAAGCCAGTTGTGGAAATAGTAAAAAACTGACCCAGGCCATAGGCTGACAACAGTTAACGGATGTAAAAAAAACGTAATCCAGACAGAATATTTTCAGACGCTATAAAAGTAGAATAGAGACATTTGGGATTATATTTGTCATTTGGGATTATATTTGTTAATGTTAAGCCAAAGAAATAATTTAAATTATTGATACAACACATTATTTTGGTTTAACTTTAGTAATATAGGGAGGGTTCTAAATAAATAAACAAGATGCGCGCATGGGCTTAAACTTTGGACAACCTAATATTGGTTGCATAACCTTGAGGTAGGGAGAAATATCCTCCCCTGGAAAGCATTTGCCTACTCCTTCCCACCCTCCCCTAGAAATAATGTTTCCCCTTCTAGATGTAGGATCACTCCCCTCTGATATTATCGAATATGAGACTGCGAAGATGGTCTTGTCCCAAAATAAATTTTAAAATCAATAAATATACAAAGATTTATCAAAATTCATAATATATTTCATAAAAAGTTATAATAAATGGGTATGGGGGCATACCTAATATAACCGTTTTTCATGTTCATTTGGTTGAAATCTTTTGTGAAAGCTGGAGCAGAGGGGAGCATAGACGGATTATGACTTTTTTCCTGATTCGTCTCGAAAAAAAAAATACAAATTTGGAATTGACAGATGGATAGCAACCGGTGGTGAAGCATGATGATGATTTCTGGGTAAGCTGAGTCATGAACACTCATAAAAGGGCACACTTAATGACGTCGAGAATGGTAGTTTTATGAATTTATGTAATACAACACTGGAAGACTACTACTACGACGACTACTACTAATACTAGTACTACTACTAATAATAATTATAATTATAATAATAATAAACTCTGCTATAGGGTAACTTCTGTGAAATAACTAATTTTGGTCTTTCTATTTTTTCTTTTAAATGCACTTTTCGTTTGAAAGGCAAAGCCTCATCAGAATTATTTAACAAAAAGTCAACTGAACCATAGAGTCATTGTTGATATCTACCGCGCACCTGCATTTTTTTTTCTACGGTACATACACTAAATCCTAAAACATTACTCATACATTATAATACTATATTTAAAACAACTCAATAAAATTATAAAATTCAAGTCACAATAGCAAAACTAAACTAATCTACACTGAAATAAACCTTTTAAAAACACTATGTATGGTTAGCATATAAGTCGAATCGAGGATAGCCGGCTTACTGGTCGCCTTTAGTGGCTGAGATGAAAAGTTGCGCGCGCATTACCCTCCATAGCTCCCTGCAGGCTTGATTCTCTGGGTGCGTTAGGCGGAATGGTGTCAGATTGTCTTGCCAAAAGGAACTGACACACTTCGCGCGCTTGCTAACATGTCACTCACTACGCCTTAGAAAAATGACCATTGAAATTTCAAGTTTACTTTTGTTTAATGAAAAGGAATGGTTTCTCTCCTTTTTCAAAACCTTTTGAGATATCTGAGCTTACCCTACCTACCCTGACGCCTCGCTACTGATTAACAACCATAATTGAGAGTAGCAAAAAGTACCCAACACGTGTTGACCTTGAACAATATTAAGGGAATGTATGGATCAACACGTTTATCGTATGGTGTTTGTGATGCAGGTGCATTATTTCAACACTTAATAGAGAAGATATCATGATTTTTGGATAAGGTATGTTGCTATTAGGATTACACTTTTTTTTGTTGGTAACAATGGAAAAGAAACTATTGTGTGGATGAAAAAGTTTTGAGCAGATTTAATTAACATGGGGTGAAATTACATTAAATAATAATATGAATTTAATCCAAGCCAAGCTTAATTTATTTGAAAGATTATTTTTATGGAGATGGGATCCATTCAATCATTGAAACATTAAAGGAACTCGCCAATCAAGGATGCCCTATGACCACAAAACACTACACAATTGAAGTTCCATTCATATCAATTTAAAAAAAATCCGTTATCATTAGGCTTTCTTGGAAAAGTAAATATCTGGATTCCCCATGTAAAACATTACACAGTAGGGTAAAAAGTCTAAGTTGGGCCAAATTTTCGAGTTATATAGCCACCATCAACAGGTCTGGACACGTCTCAACAGGTTCGTGTAGGTCTCGACACGTTTATTCAGGTCTTGACAGGTATTGACAGGTTCCGACAGGTCTCGAAGAGATTGATTGAATTAATGGTTTGTGATGTTACGGTATGTATGGGAGTGGTCATTGTATTGTAACGGTCGTGGGTTTGTATCGGAATAAGTGTGGAATGATGGAGGCGTCGGCAGATCTAGTAAACGAGGTGTTTATTTAACAAAGCTACATGTGATGTTTGAAGTACAGAGTTCGATGAACAGCGATGCAGGATTCGCGTCGTTGAGTTGGATTTCGACTCCGTTCGGTTGCCATAAATAAATACCACTCTAACCGCATAACTGATCAACTATTATAGTATTTCCTCAAATGCGGTTCACACCCAAGTCCATCTTGTACTCTTATAAGGGAATACAAGACAACCGCTATCACCGAGACTCGAACCTGCGAGTCAAGACATCTAACATAGAGTCAATGTAATCCCAATATACTATACTTCATGGACGCATGTCGCCGCGGACCCCATGGTTCAAAAGACAAACACGCTACACGACCGTCCCGAGAAAGCCCCCCTCCTCCTCGATATGTATTTAATAAATCGTTTTACCCTAGTTTTTGAAACATGTACCGACTAAAGGTTTTGCATTCGAACACTTAAACAACGTGGCTATGACATTCTCATGTTTAGAAATTATCCCACTAAATCCAACTCAAATCCGCGGATTCTTTCATACATACTTTACTTTATTACTACACTGTAACACTTAGCTCTTACAGTATTTATTGTAAAAAGGGTATGTCTGTTTGTTTACCTTGTATTGATGGATGTTATAATATTAATAATATATCTAGGTTGCTCAATCAAACAATTAAAACAACATACACTGTTTGAACAAGTTTATTTAAAACATGTACTATTTGACTACTCAGTTGTTTTTTCATCTCGTCTTACTACCTGTTCAGATTATACGTAGGCTACTCAGTTGAAACTGCCTCGCAAATGATAAAAACAAAATGTTAAAATTGAAGATGTGAGACGATTTAATGCGAAATGGGACAATAATTTTTCCTGACAAGTTGTAGAAACATTGGCTAAATATCTTAACTAAATGAACATTTCAACTCTGTCTTCAAATTTTAATCAACATTTCGAGATAATTTATTTTGACAAAACAAATCCCATCTTAGAGAGCTGTCGTCCATTCCTATTCAAGACTCAAACTGAAGGTAGAGATAAAACTAAATGTTGTTAAAGGTAGTGGAGGAGAGTATTGTATGGTAGTGTCGCGTCAATGACTCATTCAGAAAGAGTAATGTTTCCAATGATATGCAGGAAATATCAAGTTACAACCAGCACATGCCACCAGGAAAAAGTTAATTTTACTGTGAGCGCTCGCGATCTCAAATTCGGCACACTTTTATGGCCGATTCACTACTTGTGGCGATTGGCGACAGGGTCGCTCGCAACAGCTTTTAACTAGCCAATGAAAACTTAGCGTTAGTGGTTCAAACTTTATTTCCCTGCAATATTTGAATTGCGAGCGTGCTATGATAAAAAATACTAGTGTTTTATGTCTTCAATCTATGATCACCTGAACTAAAGAGTAGCCAGCCAGACCTTATCCTGAGATAAGTTTGGATTCGTCTCAAGGTTGCAGATGAACATCAAAAACTCTAAGCAAATGTATACAGCCAAAGACTCAGATTTGTGGTAAGTAAAATTATTGAATTTCGTTAGATAAAAAATGGTATTTTGGTATAAAAAAGTAGATAATTAATATTTTAAAATGGTAACAGGCTAGCTCAACTCTTCAAATATAAATTCCAAACAAAATTGCTTAGGCCTACACATAAAATAAAAATCAAATTTTCCAAAATTAACTTTATGTACCTATTTTGAACCTAGAGTAATTTTAAGGGTTAATTTAAAATATTTCAATTTATTTTTAAATTTGTCCAAAGTAAACTACATTCAAATTAATTTATTTTTTAAAAATAAACATGTGGTATACATTATCTATCATGTAAAATCGTACCCATATACAAATTTTGAACAAAATTGTTAAAATATATTATAAAAAAAACTTAAATCTTTAAAAAAATAGTCAACTGTAAATTAATATATTTAAAATATTAGTTGTATACAATTATTTATACCGTTACAAACTTACCAGTTACCCCTTTTGAACCATATCTTGAGAACCCTTTTTAAACTATTTCATATTTTAAAAACATTTGTCATCACTCATCAGTAAACTACCCATAAATGAGTTTTACCACTAAAAGAAATATATAGTTTTATTTGTAATATTAAATACTCCACAGATATACATTTTAAATACATTCGTTTGAACCATTTTCAAATGAAACTTTGATTTTTCTAAAATCACTCACCAGTAAACTGCCCTTCAACAAATTTCTATCCAAAAACTAAGTATACATTGCTATCTGGGAATACAAACAGTTCCTAGATATTCAATTCAAATAAAATCATTAGTCATTTTTGAAAAAAATTATTTAAAAAAATCAATCATCAATAAATTAAAGGTTAGGATGAAAATCAAAAACTTGTCCCGAAATATAGCCATATACAGTAATATATAAATATCAATATAAAGTTAAGAAAGACTAAATGTTTTTTAAATTTATATTTATAACACTCTTTACTAAAACTAACTATGAACATAACTAAAAGTACTATAAATATCAAAATTGAACCAAATCTGTCAAACCGCTTCAGATCTGTGGCCAGGGACAGACATGTGGCCAGACATAGTTGTGAAATCCCCCTTTTTTTGTTCGGGGGGCACACAAAACTTAAAAATTCATAATAATCTCAAGATAAAAGGTTTTTTTTTCGCGATTACAATACTTTCTCTATAAATGAGAAAGTAATATCCTACAATGAACCTTAAGTGTGTTTCGATAATAATTTCAATGAGCTAAGAAAAAGTTTTTTAAACCCTTTCCCATCCCAATATTATTTTTTATAGTGTCTTGCATTACTACCCGCTCGGTCTGAATACACCATATCAAATTAATTTAACGTTTAAATATTTTAGAAATAGCAGACTAGGTGGTTAGCTGGGATTAGTTTATATTTCATAGCATGTATGATTATTTTATTATGATTATTATTATTTGTTCTTTTTTACGAGAGGTCCATTCCTTTTGTCAGTGAACTTGGACCGCCAATACGTTCTGTCATCTGCCTCCTTCAACTCACAGAATTTTCTTCTTTCCTTCAAGTCATTCAATACTTGAAACTTATTCCTTCCTAACTCCTAAGCACCGCTTTCCCTCAACCTTTCCTTCTAAGACAACGTGCAGAAGACGGTCCCTGTGTCCGATGTGTCCGATGTGTCCGATCCGGTTTGCTCTGTACCGTAGAATCACATCCAAAATGGTTCTCTTCTCACCCTCTCGTCTTAGCACTTTCTCATTTGTCACCCTGTCTGTCTATCTGATCTTCTCAGGTCTTCTCCAGTTCCTCATTTCAGACCATTTCACGTATTTCTTTGCCATCTTACTGAGAGTCCAAGTTTATGCTCCATACAATGCGATGCTCTATAACATATAAACAAATTATAATCATAAAATAAATTATTATATATTTTAATATACCTATTTAGTTTTTTAAATTGTCTCATTAAATGAACTTTATAGTGGAAATATATCTTGTTTCGTAAATTAATCAATTAATTATTGTCTAATCTAATCTATCTGGGAGCTGGAGAAGGCAGACTACAGGGCGAATTGGCGGCCTAAGTTCACTGACAAATGGAATTGACCTATCATAAGACAGAACCCTAGTAATAATAATTTTATATATTAAATTAATAATCATAATATTCACATGCCAACTATTTCAATGTGTTTATTATGATTAGATATGCTCTTTGATGATGTTGGGTTTTTATTATTAAAAATTTTAATTTGTGATACTTTTGCTTAAGACTTTATTATTTTCAAATGTTACGAAAATGTTTAATTTCAGAGGACAGAAATATATTAACGACCTTTTTAACTTTACAAATTTCTTGATTATAGGACTAGCCCACAGACAAAATAATATATCCACTCCGTGTATATGGCGTCTAAACATAATTTTTTTTTAAAAAGAGGGGGGGATACTTGAAAGTTTGAGATAGACAGTTAAAAATACAAATTTTTATGTAATTATTTACTGTTTGTAAACTGTATCTTGGATTATTTCAGGCAAAATCACTTATATTTTTAAGAGTGTGAGGAACGTAATTTCAAATCGAGGAGTATTCTAGCGAACATGAAATCTGGTGTTTCATGTCAGGCCGTAGAGCCAGTAGAGAATGCCACTGCCATCTAGCGTCGGAATGACAACACAGCTTGAGAACGAGAGAGGGACCTGCGTGTCAGGTTAACCTTGACAAAAAAAAAAAAAAAGT
>CABFOV010002046.1:14848-41112 GCA_902141375.1 Timema poppense | reverse complement strand
AAAAAAAAAAAATTGAGGGCGGAGAAAGAGCTACAGTCCGATTCAGATAGGAAAATACTTTTTAAAGAGCTTCAAATAATTCCTAAACAATCTTCACATATACATACGCGTCAAGTCATGTGATCCGTAGCTCTCTATAACTTTTAATAAATATTTTTAATACCAATAAAATAATACTAATGATATAGCAAAATGTTATCAATGGTAGCCGCAAATAAATGTATTTTCTTAAAGATTCTTCTTACCAGAATTAAACTATACCTTTAGTTTGCTTGATATGTTACGTTTACACGCCAAAAGCGTATTGTCTCTTTATCGCGATTGGATTTATAAAGTTGCTCCATGAAGGTGATAAAGGCATTGATAAATGAAGCATGCGATATTTTGCAAGATTAATTTTATGCTTTCCTTTAAGTTTTCGTTTCGTTTTTATTTGACAAACTGTCCACTTGGATATAAACAAGTATTTCAATATTGATATTGAATTTAAGCTTAAGAATCATAAAAAAATGCACACAAAAGTATACTTTTCATAACTCATATGAACCCGTCTTGTGCGGCAAAATTCTATCTAAAGATTGTGCATCTCTAATTTCGTGGCAAGCTATGTGGGATTTTATTTTTCTTAATTAAAAACGTCTAAACTTACCATTGCTTCTAACAAAAACATCTGGTCTTAATTTTATATTTACAATAATAAATGAATGAGTTGTTTAATAGGTACTTAAAAAGCAATAAAATTCAAAATTTGGAAAAAAACAACTTATTTTAATCAATTTAGATTATGGTTTTTATCTTTCTAGCTATACAATTCTAGGATCGCAACTTTTGTTTTAAATAGTACTAATTTACAGTTTCTGCATAATAATGGTTTCCAGTTTATTTCCAAGAGTAATCAAAAAGCCTTTGTTGATGATTCCACGCGACTGTTTGGCGGACTAATGTCATATTGGGTCGGTTGATAGTCATTGGTGTTTGTAAAGCTTTGATAGAGAGCAGCAGCATCGGATCCGCGCTATTGTTCAACAACCAAAGGCTAGGTAGGACTCAACCAACCCCGTTTTGTTAAACCCCAACCATTTCCATGATAGAAGGGGAGAGCGCCTCTCCTATGAACTATCTTGTCAGCCTTTATCCCAGATAGCGAGCGGTCGTCCCACTTGAGGTGCCAACCTCACGTCATGACAATTTCGTCACAGCCCAAGGCTTTCGGGTCATGAGGCCCGAACATACTCGGAGTTGTGCGAACGACGACAAAAAAATAATTAAAGATAATGCCATGCCAGCCCAAAACACGAATCGTACCGATATCCACCGAAGGAAAATTGTACCCGAACATTCACGGAAACCAACGAATATATACGAAGAGTATTATTTTGAAGTTACGATCACCAAGCTCACAAACAAGTAGAGGAAAAAATTGTTACGACCCTGTCCGTGCCGAGCATAGCACGGCCGTACCGTGTGGCGCTGGATAAAGCTGTTCCGTGACGAGCAGGGCTAAATGCAGGTGGGAGCCGAGGTTTTCCGAGCGCTGTGTTCGTGTCGCGTACCGGGCCGTGCCGTTGAGGACCGGTCGCGAGGCCGAGGCGAAGCGAGTGGCTGTGGCTCGAACTGAACTAACAGTAAGACTAGACAACTGTATGGCGTAACAACACTGTGGTGCTTGTACGTGTGTTGTGATATGGTGCATCAGCCGGCTGTCGTAGGCGGCTATGGCTTCAGGTTGACTTGAAGACAACAATGTGGTGTGACGTTCAGGTAAGGGAAAAACTTTTTTTTTTAATGTACTTAGATTTTTGCAAAAGTGTTGGTGACTTTTAGGGTATGTCTGTGTCTTGTGCGAAAGATCTGGTCCAAGTTGTGGAAATCAAGACTTTTTAAATAATTTAGTTTTTGTGTTGTGTATCTGTTGTTTTTTTTGCATGCACATTTTTGAGAAGTGTGTGACAAGATTGGTCTCAGAGCTTTAGCGAAATGTTTTTTGTTTGATAAATTGTATTTAAAAATTATCGGGATAATCGGGATTGTTATAATATTGTTAAGCATAACATTTTTAAATGTATATTTACCCAGGAACCTGATTCAGAATTGTATTTATTTCGTAAGAACATACTTGTAAAGATTCGAACAAAGGTGCCCTTTCCTAAGATCACAATTTTTAATCATACTTTTGCTTACAACTCCGCAAATCACATGTTTCTTCCCAAATAAAAAAGGGGGTGTGACACTTGATGAACTGTCCGCATGTGTTTCTATCGTTTGAATTTGAGCGGGCCCTTCGGTAAGCGGAAAGGCCGAGAAAGTTTATCGTTTATAGGTGAGGGGAGGGGAGTTACGGTCGGAATGCACATCTTCCCCCCCTCTATTCCCCTTCTCTACTTTCTCGGTCCCCTCGCTCGTCCAAGCGCTCCACGAGTTTTAAGGGCGAAGGGGATGGTTAATATCGCCCCATAGGGCTATCGCACACACACACACAAAACCTACCCTCCCTTTCCTCTAGTAAAACTTTGAAGTCTGCCATTGGGGGTTGTCATGGAAACGGCCCAAACGCGTGGTTGTTAAATCCCTCCCTCGCTATATCCTACCCTTCTTTTTTTTGTTCCCCTTCGGTTACTCTGTTTTTTAAGATGCTCACATGCAGTGTCATCGTTCTATACATCCAGTGGAGGGAAGGTTTTTTACAAGGTGGAAAAAAAATATTCCCTTGCTTCGTTTAAAAATTTAACTGGATTTAATATTGTATTCGTATACGATAATGCAATAAATATTTATGTCTCCACAAACAAAATTTGAATAATCATTGGAAACTTAAAACTCGGGGTAGCCTACAATAGTAGTATAGCATTAAAAACAACATTTAAGGGAGATTTAAGTATTTTATAAGTCCTAGCTTATATTAATTTTTAGAAACGAAATGGAACTGTCGATGTAATTGATATGCCTTTGCATTAGATCTATTCCTTGAATTATGTTACGCATTTGTCTTTAGCTTTGTTGACCCTGTTGTGTTCACTAGTAACGTCTTTTAATAATTTTCTAGGCCTTGAGAAGCGCTAAAAGGTATAAACAAAATTAACAAACAAGTATGCTAAGATTTGAGTATCTATTAGTTTTAAACTTTTGATTTATTTAGTGTAGAAAAAAATACATTCATTTTTGTTTACTAAATGACAAATTATTTTTGATTTAGTTGGGACTTTCAACTTGTCGCAATTGTTCTTAATATTATGTTAATTCATTATTAATATTTTTACTTTAAGGATATTTTAATGTGAATTTTATGTGTGTTTTATGTGTGGAATGCCAGGCCTCCACCGTGGTTCGGATTCCACGTTAAACTGTAGGTTCTTCATTTCATCTCACAATCACCCTACCATTACACATTAGCGTAAGTGCGTATAACCCGAACTGGTAGTAAGATGCGGTGCTAATAATAATAATAATAATGTTTTGAGTGTCTTAGGTTTGACCTTCGACGGTGCCGAATAAAAGACTATGTTGAACAGAGTTTTCTCTTGTTTACGCCATTACTTTTGTGAAACAAGTAGACTGTACTAAATTATGGATTTTCATAGATAGACTAGCGGTTTAAATTGAAACTAAGTACAACACATTACTAAATTTTCGGTGATTTATTTAAAGAACTAACCGAATTCGTATTTTCCCGCTAAACAGACAAAATTATAGAGGTAGGAAGAACAGTTGAATCCTTGAGATTTATGGGAAGGGGTACAATGTAGTTGAAAGGACAGGACTTTAGAGGTTAGGGCACTTGAATTGATGAGAGTTGGTGGGGTAGGACAGTTGAACTGGCGGGACTCTGGAGGTAGAAAAGAAGTATTGGGATCGTAAAAAAAAAATCGAACTCGAGATTTTGATGAATCTCAACGTTTCATGACCCCCCGAATTCGAAAAAGGGGTTGCCCCTAGGGGTTTTTGGAATGGGATATCTAACCCTAAAATTAAGGGTATTTTACTGTAGAAGAAAAAGAGAAAAAGTCGATTTTCTCAAAATTGGCTCAAGCGATTTTGATTAAATTTCATTTATAAATATTCCAAACAAAATGGCTTCTCAATATTTCGGCAAAATGACTTTTTAAGGGTTCCGGTCTAGTGCGTAAATTATTATTTTTTATCATTATCTCCGAAACTATTTGAGATATGAAATTACTTATCATTACAAATATGTATATCTATTTATAATACAAATATTTTATTCGAAGCATAATTTTATAAAACCAATAAATTTCAAACGATACGCAAATATTTATACTTTTTAACTTTTCGGACTCAGAGGTAAGTATTGCGACCGTAAAAAAAAATCCAACCTGAAATGTTTATCGATGTCGACGTCTCACGACCCTCCAAACCCTAAAATGTGGTATTTTCATTGTCGTCTGTCTGTGTCTGTTTAGCCCTAAAATTAAGAGTAGAATAATAAAGGGTGAAAAGAGAAAAAAAAAAATCGATTTTGATTAAAATTCGTATCTAGGCGTTGATTAAAATTATAAATAAATGGGCTATTTTCATTTTTACATGAAAATGAATTTTAGGGTACTTTACAGAAGCGGAAATTTCCGTATTTCCGTACCTCCGCAACTATTTGAGATACTAAATAACCTATCATTGCAAAATTGTAGTACTATTAAAAATAAAAAACTTTTATATGAAATATAGTTTTATAAAACCAACAATTTCTGAGATATTGGCAAATATATTAATACAATTTTGTGCGATTTAGTTGTAAAGAGATACTACTTAAGTTTTAACGCAATAATTCTCCAATGCCATAGAGAAGTTAGTCTCTCAAAAAGTTTGTTATTTTTCCTTAAACCTCTTAGGAGAAATGTTTGTACAACAATGATCTATCTCCATTTTGGACTCAATAGTCAATATTTACATTTTTTATTGGTCAAAATTTATAAATGAGGAATTTAATAGCAATGTGATGACATAAAGATGTGTAACACCTAATAAAATGTCGAAAATGTTAACTGGAAATAGAAATTTTAATAAGAAGTGTCGACCCTTATGGACCCAACATTGATCTTTTTTTTTATCGGTCCAAACACACAAATGAGGACATTAATTCTTTAAAAATAAAATTTAAAACCGGGACTCCAAAAATGTTTTACATAAGTATAGTGCAATTTATTCTTGGGTTTGCTAGTGTATATTATTATTTCGTTTCACATATATTACGAGTTTTGAGTAAATATCTCCATTTTCAAATAATAGAGTGAGAAAGTCCGTGTGGAGTTCCGTACCATTTATTGTTCATTAGTAAATTAATAATAACCTAAATAATCTTTACCTGCTTCAGTGGCCGCGTGCTCTTAAGGCACTACTCATGTAGTAAATTAGACTGCCGCTGGAAGATAAAGGTTCGAATCCCGGTTGAGTGTACTGAGCATGGTTGCGGGTACACTTCCTCTAAATTCAACCTTCCTCATTCCTAATTCACTAGCGTAATTAGTACATATGCGTGCAACCTGAACAAACAAGGTAAACAAAAACAAACACAAATAACGGTCTTGAGTCCGAGTTGTTGGACTAGTCCCCGAATGCATTATGGTAAATCCCTAGTAGACAATATACTGACATTAATTAATGCGTTAATCGAACCTAGGAGGACATTTTCTTACACCAATTAAATGTTTTATTAGAGTTTAGAGGCCCGCCGTCATTTTGGGAACGTTTTATTAAATGGAAAACTGGTTGTGGTGGAAAGCACTAAGAAAGCAGTATTAAATAATTATTTTCGAAAGTCTTGAGTTTGAATCTCGGTCGAGGGACTTTAGTTGGTTATTATCAGACTGTTTACTAGATCAGTAAATCGAACTCAAGCTTCCATGCTCCGCCTCTTAACGAGTACTGCGAACTCTTCGTACACTAATGGATTAAGGTAAAATTTGGAAGAAGTGTACTCGAATTGTTTTGAAGGGAATTAGGAAACCAATTTGGGAGGAAAAGATCTTAATACACTCATCTGAGATCCGAACCCCGACCTCGTCATCTGATAGTCGAGCTTGAACCGTGCGGGTTGTCAGCATCCGAGATCGCACTCCCTTGCTTCCTCGCCACTCGGCTCTTCTTCAGGATTAGAATCAAATACTCACGTTTTCCGAGACGCAGCGCCCCAAAGATCTCGCCACTGTCGGAATCATCCTTCCCCCCCCTACCCCCCAGCTTCACCCCTCCGAGCTGTAATCGTGTGTCAGTGTAGTCTCCTGAATTGTTATCGTACTGTCAGCTGGGATCACAGGTTGGGGAGGGGGAGGCCTTGATTCCACCAGCTCCGTGTGCAGCACGCGGGCGACCTTCAGGAACGTGATGTGCTTAGCCAAACACACTCACCGCCTCCGCGCAGGGATGGTGGCACTACGACCTCTCTCTCACACCTCATTGGATAGAGAAAGACAGACACATAATATAATAGTATCGGCCGCATGGACGTACACACGCCCGATGTTCCTGTACTGCATGCACTATGACCGTGTGAACGATTAACTACCACGTCGACTATTAGCAGAACAAGTAGCCACCATGGAAACTTGTGCGTCATTAATTGGTTATTATACTTGCTTTGGTGGCCACATGGTTTAAGGCGTCACTCGCGTGTTAAACTGGACTCCCGATGGCTGGGAGATTGAGGCTCGAATCTCGGTCTGCTGTACTGAGAGTTTGTTTTCCAAAATAGTCTTCCACCCACTCCACGCAAATGCGGGTACAGTTCATCTAAATTATATCTTCCTTATCCCTAACTCATTAGTGTAATTAGTATATATGCGTATAACCTGAACCGGTAAAAGACGTGGTGCTAATTAAAAAAAACTTCATGGAGCCCACAAGCGAGCTACACCGACCGAGCGGCCACCGCCGTTAGCAATGATAGTACCATCACTTGCGAATTGAGGGTGTCATGTGGTCAACACATCGAGCCCTCTGGACGCTAATCTCAGTTTTCTAAACCGGAGCAACTACTCCTTTATTCAAGTAGCTCCTCATTTGTCCCAAAGAGGCTCCTTCCCGTTCCAGACCCATTGCTTCACAGATGAATTTTGGAAGCACCTGGGTTTGAACCCGGGAACTTTGACAACAGGGGTGGTGCTAATAATTTAAAAATAACATACATTGGTCATACATTTCAGCGATGTTTAAGCACATTTAGTAAAAACTACCCACAGTAGATCCGTCCGGGATTCTAACCCTGATCTCCCCATCATCAGAATGTCAGTCGAACATGAGGGTGACGCCGTAGACCATTTGGTCACTTTAGCGGATCACGGTAATAGTTGACTGAATTAAATACGTAAACATTTGTTTTTGTGTTCGGGCATTAGAAAAAAACTCGATTGTTCCCTGCTTTTTGGAGAGGACTAGTTAGAGCCGTAGCGGGGCAATAGGACCCGCTCCCTCCCTTCCTCCTAAGGCGTTGGGGCAGACAAGGGTCCTCACTATCAGTCTTGTGGCGTCCTGTCAAAACATGAATTTCTGTTATATCATGTGGTTTTCGAAGACAATAGAAGGTCTTGACTGATGTTTGTCTTTTGAGCGCGAGGCCGACACTTGATGCTGATTTTAAGGTGAAATGAAAGGGAGTATGTGGGAAGCTCGAATTAAACGTATCTACAGCAGCCCCATGGCTTATTTGGTGCTGACTGACAGCTCACGGCTTTGAAACGTTACCAGACCAACTTATGTATCTCTACGCCGAACCATATGATCTGCAAAAACATATGTTTAGTAACTGTCACTTCTGACAGTCAAAATTGAGGTATATACCTAAATGTTGACTGTCAGAAGTCAGCTGTGAGCTGTCAGTGAGCACCAAAGAAGCCATGGGGCTACTGTAGGCCCCTACTTGAACAAGATTTGATTTGTTGTGTCCAGAAACAATATTGTTAAAAAACTCCAACAAAAAATACTGGCCTTATATTTTATTCTTTACCACCCCACATCAAAGACAATGAGGTGGTTTATAGCCTACGTTTAGTACTTTGCTTGGTGGAATAAGCAGTTAAAATATTTGTTTATTTCGGTTTTTGTTTTAAATTACCTAAAATATTGAACGTTACACAAACAAGCTTTTTAATAAATTGTGATAAAAATTATGGCTTTAAACGATTGATTTATATATTTTTTATTTAATTTATTTGAGGTATTTAATGTACACTTTATGAACCAATTGATTACATCAGCACACGATAATTTCTATGAGCGAGGGCTAAAGGGCCCACCAATTTTGCCGGGAAAGGTATTTTCACATACCCACCAGGTTTCTTTTACATAACACAATGGACATTGAATCAACGGCTTTACTTTTCCTCCGAAGGAATCTTTGTCACCGATTTTTACCGCTCAAGAAAAATCCGTCCACCCCGGCTGGGTTACAACCCCCGAACATTGTGTCCTGAGGCGAGCACTTTACCCTGAGACCACCGAGGGAAACTTGATTCACACACTTATATAAAACCATATGTAGGCGTAGAGTCCTCTCTTCAGTAGAGTGATAATTCCGGACATTTTATCGTACTGTGATACAAATCAAACGCCGAACGCCATATTGTGAGCATACGCGCGAGATAATCGATAGGTGGCCCCCCCAGCGACCATCAAGTCGATACTGGTTCAACGACTTGTGCCGGGAAGGGATGCCTAGGGGTCTTTTGTCAGTCATTTTCTCAAAAAAAAAAAAAAAATGTATACTCGTATCTGAGGGTGCCGCGCGATACAGATATGACAGTCTCATCTAATATGATTCGAAGAGGAGGTCGGGGTACTTATCCTGGCCGGCTGTACTGATTTTTTTTCTTACCTTTAGTGATTTCCCACTCTCCTCTCACGTAAATGTTGAAAAATTGAACCCCTTCCTTCTATTGGCGCTAAAGCAAGGGAGGAGCGACTGATTTAGTGTTAACTAACTACATTGCTTCACCACTAAATAAAATTGTCTATACTATTCGCAATAAATGTTTTTAACAACTGCTTTTTGGTGCGAATTCGAATCGACCCAAGCACTTCAGGCGTTTTCTAGAAACATAGTTCCTGCCTACAAAATGCAAGCAGTGAATAGTCGGGGCATCACTTGTTGTCTTGTTGACACCTTTCCGACCGTTCTAAGGCGCTGCCTTGCACGAGCGCTAGCTGTGCAGGTGAGGCGAAGAGATTAAGGTCGTTCGACCATAAACATTTTATCGCACAATTTTAACAAGTGTATAATTATAAGTTATAAATGGTGATTCGTTGATTTCAAATCCTTACGGTTTACGAGTTATGAGGGGTCAAACTTGATATTTTATTATTTTTGACTACTACCATTAAGGTAAAGTATTTAATGTGTGAGACCAAAATTTAGTATAACCAGATATTCACAAAAGAAATATTTATTATAATATTAACAATAATGATATTAATATTATAAATATTTCATTCTGTACACCTCATATGAATGTCTAGTTATACTAAATTTCAGCCCTATAAATTAATTACTTTACCTTATCAATGGTACAGGAAAAGAATAAATATCAAGTTTGACCCCTCATAACTCGTAAACTGTAATGACTTGAAATCAATGAATCACCATTTATAGTTTATAATTGTATACTTGCTAAAATTGTGCAATACATTTTTGATAGTCGAATGGCCTTAAATGCTCTGTTAGCAGGGAAGGGTCATAATACAAAAATATAAATAAAAGGCTAGCGACGTGGCCGAATTCCAACCGATTGACTCATTCAAATAATTTGTTATTTTTGCACTCAGACTAAGGAAGTGTTTATCTTCACAACTTTTGTTCTAAGAATTCACAGGCAATTTTTGCTCTGGGTTTTGGTAGTGTCACATTACAATTATTTGGTGATTGAAATTTTAGAATTCAGTTACTTAATAATCAGTGAAGTATAAAAAGTAGACGCATGCTTTGGGATGTGAAAAATAAAAACTATCATAACCGATTGCTTGTGTACAAAGAGTGGTCCCAGCTCTCTGAAAGTGTTAAATAAATAAACTTTTTTTTTTCTTCAAAATTATTATACATTATTTCTACATTTAAAAATGTGTATTTAAAACCTATTATCATTTTTAATGTTCTTTATACTTAATATGAGTTTTCTTCATATAAATGGTGAAATTCACCGTAAGATGACCTTTCCAAGTAGATGTTATTTGCTTGAGAGCTAGTTGTTTAGGTCCGTCACCTCAACTCAAAGTGTAGTATGTCTGTGTACCGAGCTAAGGGTCCCAAGTTCTATTCTCGGCATGGCTGAAAATAATTAATGGGGGATCCCTTTTCACAGTGATGAATTTACGGCTGGAGGGTGGATGTTGTGTCTGTTCTAGATTTATTTTAGTTTATAAGTCGCAGTCGGTTCAAAAAAAAGTTCACGTTAAATACCTAAAATAAATGAGAAATGAACAAATTTTTCCGTTTCCGTTTAACAATTGACTGCGTTCACGTTTCCTTGACAACAGTCGCTTCTTGTATTCGCCCACGCAGGACAATCCCGTGAATTCGCTCGCCTCTTGGCGCGTCGCTATCGTTTTATCGCCCACGTAGGACAATCGCGTCAATTCGCTCGCCTCGTGGCGCGCCTCTCGCGTTTTATCGCCCACGTGAGACAATCGCGTAAATTCGCTCGACTCGCGCCGCGTCGCTCACGTTATATCGCTATCGCAGGACAATCGCGTCAATTCGCTCGCCTCGTGGCGCGCCTCTCGCGTTTTATCGCCCACGTGGGACAATCGCGTAAATTCGCTCGCCTCGTGGTGCGCCTCTCACGTTTTATCGCCCACGTAGGACAATCGCGTAAATTCGTTCGTCTCGCGCCGCGTCGCTCACGTTATATCGCTATCGCAGGACAATCGCGTCAATTCGCTCGCCTCGCGGTGCGCCTCTCGCGTTTTATCGCCCACGTAGGACAATCGCGTCAATTCGCTCGCCTCGTGGCGCGCCGCTATCGTTTTATCGCCCACGTAGGACAATTGCGTCAATTCGCTCGTCTCGCGCCGCGCCGCTAACGTTTTATCGCTCACGTAGGACAATGCCTAAAAGTTACTAGATCTACTTTTCACTTATTCATCCACTGATGGGTGTGTTTTTAAAGCTATTATTTTGCCAGACCATGTAGATTCTGACCTCTAATGATTCGTTTCATCAGAAAAGGGTCGGCATAGTGTAAAGTTCGTTCATGGTAACTTAGAACGCGTACGTTATGCCAATTGAAAAATTACTAAACATAATGTAATATTTCATTCGACTTGAAAATGTGTTATGTTAGTAAGATAATTGAAATAAATTGACTTCACTTTCCAAAATGACAGTGAGACGGATAAATACTAACCTTTGTTTTAGTAGCTTTGTAACTGTAATAAAAGACCAAAGCTATCAGTGACCGAGTATATCTTGTGGTCTAGCTGGTCGTGTGACGTAAACAAGGTCATATGTTATCAATACATCCTTGAGGATGTCAGCATTTGCAAGTCGCAGCTCGGGACTAGGGATGGACATTTTACAGTACAAGTTTCAGATCATTGAATCCCAGCAGAAGTGTATTAGATGATGATGATGATGATATTGAGGTATTAAAATATCTGGTTTACAACATACCCGGTGCTAGTGACACAATCAACCACCAATAGCTGTACTCGATAGGCGAGTGGGATAAGAAAATATTTATTGAAATTGCTATTTATTGGAACGCTGGTCCTTTGAGTAGATTAAACTGAGGTGGAGACTTTAAAACTTGATTGCATTCGTTCGTTTCAAATAGTTGTGAAATGTACCTAAATAAATAGAATAGTTTTTTGGGGGGAGAAAAATCATGACATTCCTTCCCAAGTAACTGCGATATATTTAGTTTGCCTATTGATGGAGAGGTTGAAGTTCGAATCTCAGCAAGGTACACTTGGAGGGATATTTTACTCTTGCCTTTTCCATCCCCGCAGTACGCTAATGCGAGTAAGTTCATAGCCCATGGATGAAGCCCTTGAATAACACGTGTGCTAACAGTCTGTAGTTTGCTTTAGAAACACTCCGGAACGTCACCTATAAAAGGACACAGCTGACTGGAAGAAAGGGGGGGGGGTCCTGCCAATCTGGTGCGCGTTATCTCTCTCCCATTCGTGTGTTCAGGTACGGCATGTAAGGGGTGGGGGTGGGGGAGATGGTGAGGCTCGTCTCAAGTAAACAAACAAACACCCACCCCCCTACCTCCTCCCAAGAGGCTCGTAGGGGGGATTCTCAAGGTCGAGCCAATAAACTGCTTGGCTTGACTCCACTCCACTTCTGTTATAAATCAACTTGCTCTCGACCACAAAGTTATTTGGCGCGAGGTGACAATGTATCTATCTACTTGTGGAGTCGTTTGGCGCGAAAACTTTCTTCCCGCGGGTTAAAGCCCTTGTTTTGTTTTTACCGTTTCGATCCACGTTTAATTTATGGTTATTGTTTTATGGCGAAACTTTTGTTGTTGTTAAAAATGAATCATATATTTCTTCAATATAAACGTAGAGTTTAATTTTCTTAACCTGGTCATATCAATAGTTCTAGAATATCTGTCAATGGTGTTTAGTAATTTAATTACAACTTTTTATCTTCATTTAAAAAGTTTGTCATATTATGCCGCTATTACAAATATTCAAGAACGGTTAATATCGCCATGACTGGTAATGTCATCTGCATTTCACTAGACTGGTAATATAATCATCTGCACTTCACTAGACTGGTAGAGTCGTGCGCAGATATCTATAATATTAGCAAGGTGGTTAGTATTGGAATACAAGTGTGGATGGCACATAAAGCTACGAAAACCTATTTTATTCATTATTTATTTCTAAATGCTTTGCGAAAAGTCAACCAAATATATTGTAACACAATTGGTATTTTATCTGGACTCCTTGTAAGAACGCTTAGTGTGGGATGAATGTTAGTAAAAACAAAAACACTTTAGTGTTTTTATTTTTATTTATCAACTCTTCTTACTATCCGTTCGAGTTAAACGTCTTGGTACCAACTACACTAGTGAGCTAGGGAGTAGGAAGGTCGTATTTACAGGAAGAGTATCCGTATTTGCGTGGAGATAAAAGTGCGAAACCATTCAGAAAAAGAATATTAGTACACCCAACCAGGATGGAACCCCTATCTCCCCTTAATCGGCAGTCTAATCTAATGCTAGGGTGGCGTCTTAGACCATGCGGCCACCGAAACAGCTAAGTTTGTGTTAATAGTCCCTTAACCCATACGAATAATTGAATTCATTTTACGGTTATTGTATGAAAGCTTTATTTATTAAATTTTATTAGTCTGTAGTGACGTGCGTTTGTGGTTTAGATTTGTAAAATAATATATCATCGTTGGATGCGGATTTAGGCCTTGCGAGTGGTATTTTAGTCATCCGCGTGGGACTCTTACCACTCGGCCACCTGCGCGCGCGCGACACACACGTGGGACCCCGACCTTGCTATCATCCGACAATGGCTCTGTTACACAACATCTCATCATCACTCCGTCCCATTCATCGAGAAGTGAGGCCCGTGGCACAGGAGGTAATAGGACCCCCCCTCCCACCCCTATACCCCCCTTTTTCAAACCATGCGGAACAATCAAGCTATCAGGCTGGTTCCCGCCATCTTCCGGGGGTGGGGGGAAGAGACCAATGGATATCGGGAAAGAATGGCATAAGTCAAGTATATCTCAGCGCACTCAAAATAAATTGATGCTTATATTGTTACTAATTAAAGATAAACTTAGTGACACGTTTCGCTCAGGCTACACACTTATAGTAGAATTCTGGTAGAAAGAACCGTATCTAATAACTACAAAAACTACTAAAGCAAGTTTAATATATTCATACTTCAAGTCCGGTCTAGGGGTAAGGTGTCAGACTTCTTTGCTGGCGGCCGGGGTTCGATCCTCGGTCCCGGCAAAGATTTATCTGATTACCAAACCCTTCCTTCACCTCTGACAAGACATCTTGTGAATGTGAGGAATGCCAGGCCTCCACCGTGGTTCGGATTCCACGTTAAACTGTAGGTCCTTCATTTCATCTCACAATCACCCTACCATTACACATTAGCGTAAGTGCGTATAACCCGAACGGGTAGTAAGACGCGGTGCTAATAATAATAATAATAATAACATACTTCAAGTCACGGGATCTTCAGTTGACACGTTTGATATATTATAAAGTATTAATATGATACCATTGTTGATCATAAAAAATATGTTTTTATTTTTTAAACCGTTATTCCTACCATAATCCTACTAGAGTAATGGAGGCCTATATTGGTACATTTTTACTTACTACGGCCAAATAGTTATAACACCTTTTTACAGGACACACAATTATTATTTCTTACCACAGCATCTTTCTATCTGTCCGAGTTGTACGTGCATTTTAATTAGGCTAGTAATAAACAGTCTGAAGAGGAAGTTAGAATATTGAGGAAATGTACCCCCATTTTCTTATAGGCAGATTGGGAAACTATTTAGGGAAAAATACCCTCAGTACACCCAACCGGGATTTTACAATTGTAGGCCTTTCCCTGGGCCTAGATCCGAAACGGTTTTGTAGATTTTTTTCACACCTGATATTTAGATGCTATATGTATGGGCTATATATACCTCGAGACCTTTTTTTTTGACGTTATCCCATCAATTATAGGTAGTTGACAGATGAGTGATTTTTGAAAATTAGAAATACTTGGAAAATAGTTATATTTTGTTTAGAATGGATATCTAGGTGATTTTCTACTTGACAAATAACTTGACAAATAGCTCCAAAGAATTTGTTCAAAATTGTGAGCTGTGGACTATTTTACATTATTTTAATAATGTATGTTTATTTTTATAAAATAAGTTAGTTCAAGGTGAGAATGTGGGGGGGACGCGAGATAAGATCAGTATTTTATCAGAACAAATCAGAACTCGTTTATTAATGTATCTTTTCGGTCGTTTATTAATTTGATTGCATATATTATGTTAAGTTAGAATCAAATATTCAGGTATGTCACTACTCAAACAAGTATTAAATATAGCCCCATCTAAATATGCAAAGGCTTTTGACATAATAATATGTTAATTAACTGTCTTTCTTTTTTTTCCTTTTTAAGATAAGATTTAAAAAACACTTGTGTTGATGCGGTGAATGCTTTGGTAAATAACTAAGGTGTGAGAGGTTGAATAAATTAACACTAACACAAATTTCTAATTCAACGATTATTAGAGCGCTGTCGGTGTCAAAGAGATGCCGTTCTTTTGAGTGCGTATCGATGTTGTAAGGTTGTCCTTCTTGCATTCAGACTAATAATATCCCGGACTAATGTTTTCCTCCTACACCGGCTTACCTCAGTTACGGACTCAATCATCATGAATGAACAAATTATTGAACGTTTAATGTATTATTAAGGAAACGTTTCGACATTCTAAAACGCTATAAATTTTGCATCATCTTGTTGTAGTTCCTTTGCCGCGACGAAGTCTTTTTTTTATTTTTTTATAGAGGAATCCAACATCTTCTTTGGTTATGTCTCTTATATTTAAAATAATAATAGCCAAATCCCCCCTCGTAACTCAAGTCATTAAACGTTATATTAATAATTCATATTGGATATTCTAAAAGCCCGAAGAAGATGCTTGCAGACTAGATAGTACGAAACTGATTGAAATTTCGTCACTTTTGCATAACACCGTGTGTGAAACATAAGTGACAAGTTACTGATCAATTTGTAACTTCAATCACAGTTGAATAGTTCCGTTGGCGAAAGGTTCTTCTTTCAAACGTTCTCTTAAGTTCGATAACCCACTAAAATAGTTTTGACATCCCTCCCTCCCCTCCTCACCAATCTAATGTGCAATGTAACAACACAACATTTAAAAATAACCCGCGGCATTCAGTCATTCATTCATAATGACCCTAGACTACGACAAAAAAAATGTGTTTAACTTCTCCCCATTCCCCTCCCCTTCCATCCTGACTATGGAAACTGACGAAAAGAACGTTGCAGAAAGAGAGGACGACAAAATAAGCCGCATCTGCATGTGTTTTGTATACACACACACACTTCTGTGCAGTTGCGGCTTAAAGCCTAGAGGAATACGTTACGCTCGTATTTTGTTTACTTCCCCTTGCCCCCCTCCTCTTTCCATTCCCGCCACACCCCCGCTATCCCCTCCCTAAAGGAAGACTCGACCATGACCTACACTAATATTTCTATGAGCAAAGAATTTTAAGTATCGGTTCACATAAAAAACAAAAACAAAGAAGAAAGCTATTCAAATGGGATTTAATTTCATATTGTAATTACTATTGACACACTTCATTCTTTCAAAGTTTTTTATTGTGTTTTAATGACTTGAAGACTTTAACCTTATTGTTTATATTATTAATAACAGGTTTTATAGATAATAGTCTTGCTATTGACCTTGGAGGGGAAAAAAACACTTTTCACTAGGCGTTGTTGAAAACGATCTCTTTATTATGTAGGGTTTTCCTAAATGATTATCCACGCTCCCTTCACGCAAATTCGGGTTCACTTATAAATTCAACCTTCCCTATTCCTAACCCATTGGCGTAATTAGTACTCAAGTGTATAAACCGAACGGGTAGTAAGACGCAGTGCTAAATACATTATGTATGTTCGACCTCATGACCCGATTTTCATGGGTTCAAACACAGCCGTAGTTGACGAATTTTTCTTGAGCTATAAAAATCCAAAACACAACTTCCTTCGGAGGGGAATTAAATCCGTCAGTCCCGTGTAGATTGTGGTCTGTAAAAGAAACCTGGAGGTATGTGAAAACACCTTTCCCAGAAAAATTGGTAGGCCCTTTAACTTATATAATTTTAAAATTTGTGAGAATATTCTTGTCACCCCGTAGACAACCACCCCTCCGCCCATATATTCCCGCTTAATCTCATTAATTCCAACAAGTCTCGCTCTCAATTAGTTCCGGTTAAGTTAATGATGTTAAACTTTCAATATGCACATATACAAACCATTTTCTGAGCGGAATTTTATATTTCCAAGTAACATTAACTATTCACAAAACACGATTAAAATAATTCCCCTGCGAATGTGCTTCTAATATTTTGAAGTAGCTATAAGCCTAAACTGTTTTTAGTAGGAACGACTGTCTGTAAGGCCTTTCAGATGTTTCTTCCTACAAATATAGGTGTGTGTGTATACTTATCTTCGCGATAGTTTTCATTATTATTCCAATACAAATCTCTCCGAAATAGGTACGAAAACATTGACCATGTGTTCGGGGAATAAGGCTATTATTTGAAAATGAGCTCCCCCCTCCCTTTCCGGCACCCCCCGTTCTTCCACCTCTATTCGAAAGTTCGGGCGCCAGAGAAGCCAGCGAACGATTCTATTTCAGTGCGCCTTCTGGAACACAGACTGCCATCGCCGGAAATAGTTGGAACTTAAAGTGTTTTTAAACGTGTGTGTTGTAGTTTTTGTGGGGGATGTGACTACTCCTCTCCTGATTTGCAAGGTTATGCTCGGCTTTCTTCAAGTTAGGTATTTGATGCAAATGGTAGGCAACTGGTGGCCTTCAAGTCAGGTATATGATGCAAGTTGTCAGGTATCAGTCCACTGTAAATATAACTTAATTGAAAGCATTCAGCTATAGCTATACACTACCTGCAACATATAACTGACTTGGTATTCATTTGCCTACCACCTCCAACATACATTTGACTTTGTATCCATTTTCCAACCCCCCTACAACATAAACCTGACTTGGTATTCACTTTCCTACCTCCTCCAACATATACCTGGCTTTGTATCCATTTGCCAACCTCCTCCAACAGATACCAGACTTGAAGGTCTCCAGTTGCCTACCACTCGTGCAGTATATCTCGAATTGCACTATGGCCCACCGGGATTAATGGCTTTAATCCGATATATCAACAATTAATCTAATGGGGGAAGATTAGAGGATAAAAAGGGCAAACGCAGCATAATTCACTGGGTTAAGGTGTTTAAAACTTTTTTTTTATTATCAAGAAACCATACATCAGAGCTCTCGGCCAGAATGTCGTAATAACCGCCAGTTGAATGCGCTGGTATGGATTAACCCTGATATGTTACATATACAGTAAATACTTGGTGAATGGGCGACTGGATCTGTTATAGAGTCAGTTTGGTTTGTAACCTATCGCTTCAAAAGGATCGCAGTCTTGGGCGCTGGGGAGTTCTGGTTGGAGTTATCAGTAATAACAGCACTTCCAAGTGAAACAACTCACTTTTAAATTGTTCGTTGTAAAGGTATGGTGGTCTGAACAAAATAGTTCGGTTACCAGTAATACCGCCTCTTCCGGGGGTCTCATGTATACCTGGTTAAAATAATTCATTCAATTTGTCCATGTCATATATCACAAATTTATTTTAACACCTTGTATTGTCTTATTAACTGTTTGTCTAGCTGGCTATTCACATTTTACAATACTAATGTAATTAGGATTAGAACAGTAGATATGAGATAGAATGCACGTGATGGAAAAGTGGCAAACTATTAGGAAAACATGCCTGCCTCCCCCTCTCTCCTCTTACTAGGTCAACTGATATAAATTTTTAAAAAAATGTTATTGTTTCACCTTTAAAAAATGTATGTAATTGTAATCCACAACACGTGCGCGCGCGCGCACACACACACAAAGATGTCATCAAACACAGAAGGTAATAAATTCCCATTGAATAGCTCGAGTCAAAACATTACTAAAAGCCTCACGATTCAAGGTCAATCACATGTTAAACACCTCTAGTATTTGATCACGTCATCTTGCCATTGAATTATTATTCCCCCTCCTCACTTGCGTTGTAGAACTTACTACATAACCTTTAAAAAAGAGAATATCTCTTTACCAAAACTTAAACACGAGCGAGCGAGCACGTGGTCGAGTTGAAAGCTATCGATTACACCGGTTTATTTACAACTTGGCCCCTCCCTTCCCCTACTTTCTCTCACTCCCCACCACTTAATCTTTTAAGAGCTCGTCTCACCCCACGGATAACACCTGACTTAGATAATGCAGCTCGAATCAGGCAGCCTTGGCATCGTGGCGCGGTTTTCTTTATTCATCTTTGGAAAATGGTGAAATTTAAACCAATGAAACGGCTGTACTCTATTTTGAAAAATAAAACCAAATTTTAAATAATTTTTTTTAAATTAAGATACTACAAAACTGATCTCAATTAACTCTTTCTCAGGTTGATTATGTGAAAAACTGCACTTTAATACATTTTCTGGTTTGAGTACGTATAGGGAGGGATGTGAGGAAAAGTATCTATTATTTTACGTGACTCAAGTTGGCCCGCCACATTGCTGAAAAAAAGTGTTTTTTTGTCTAATCGTTTGTGCTCTATTTGTGCTCATATGTGCCCGAACATGAACATTTGTGCTGTGAAACTGGCCAATNTGAATTATTATTCCCCCTCCTCACTTGCGTTGTAGAACTTACTACATAACCTTTAAAAAAGAGAATATCTCTTTACCAAAACTTAAACACGAGCGAGCGAGCACGTGGTCGAGTTGAAAGCTATCGATTACACCGGTTTATTTACAACTGGGCCCCTCCCTTCCCCTACTTTCTCTCACTCCCCACCACTTAATCTTTTAAGAGCTCGTCTCACCCCACGGATAACACCTGACTTAGATAATGCAGCTCGAATCAGGCAGCCTTGGCATCGTGGCGCGGTTTTCTTTATTCATCTTTGGAAAATGGTGAAATTTAAACCAATGAAACGGCTGTACTCTATTTTGAATAATAAAACAAAATTTTAAATAATTTTTTTTAAATTAAGATACTACAAAACTGATCTCAATTAACTCTTTCTCAGGTTGATTATGTGAAAAACTGCACTTTAATACATTTTCTGGTTTGAGTACGTATAGGGAGGGATGTGGGGGAAAAGTATCTATACTTTTACATATGTAATGTAATGTACACCTGTTTGTGTTGATGGCCCATATGAGTACTTGTACCTAGCTATCGATACGACGTAATAAGTTTTGTGTTGTAATGTAATCATGTTAATTTCTTCAGTAGAAACATAAGATCTTAATTTTCTTCACATGGTGACCTCAACACTTGTTGAATATCGGTCAAGGGTGTTCTGGAATTTCATGACAACCTTTTCTCTTCATTTAAAAAAGTTTGTCATCTAATGCTGCTATGCTTATGACGGATATTCAACAAATTTTGATATCACCATGTGAAGAAAATTAAACTCTCTGTTTCTACTGAAGAAATATTTCATTTATTTTGTTCAAAAAAAAAAGCTTTGCTATAAAAAAAACTGCAAAAAAACTCCTTTTCTCGCATTCCTTTCACTCCCAATTTAAGCTTCGTTCTAAAATGAGTTAAACACATAAATAAACCATATATTAAAATATTATGATTCCATTATTTTTTATTTTTTTATTACTGATATAATATATGGAATACGAAAAACTATACTATAATGCATAAGTTGTATTTGTTGTTACTGTAACAACTCTAAGTAAATACATTCAAAAAATATTTTCGTTGATTAAAAACAAAAATATATTCGGATAAAATGTTCATATTATCATACCGATACCTAGTCTTATTGTTAATTTTGTTTTGATACGATGGGTGACCTGGCGGTCTAGGGGTAAGGTGTCAGACTTCTGTGCTGGCGGCCGGGGTTCAATCCTCGGCCCAGGCACAGATTTATCTGATTACCAAACCTTTCCTTCACCTCTGACAAGACATCTTGTGAATGTGGGGAATGCCAGGCCTCCACCGTGGTTCGGATTCCACGTTAAACTGTAGGTCCTCCATTTCATCTCACAATCATCCTACCATTACACATTAGCGTAAGTGCGTATAACCCGAACGGGTAGTAAGACGCGGTGCTAATAATAATAAATGTTTTGATACGAGAAACATCCCTAAGCACGCGGGATCATCTACATTGAATATCGTCTCTCATTGAACTGCATGGCTAATATTAGGAAACAGCGTTGTCGAGTCTTCTCTTGTTTTCGTGTGGTCAATCTTCCCTTAGTTTAAGACTAATTTCGCAACTTTGGTTCATCGACGTTACCAGTGGGCCCTTCTTACCCCAGCACAACACCTTCCAACTTAACTGAAAGCTGAGATTTTCCAACAGTAAACCGAGAGAGAAAGAAAATATAATATTTTTTCTTATAAGACCAGCAGGTCTCTCGGCGATGATATTTATTGTAGTCCGGTTTCTCGGTGTCTGGGTGGTCCGGATATGTATACTAAGAGTGCATTTTCTTAAATGTTTTCCCACTCCCCCTTCAATAGAATGCGGGTTCATCTCCTCTAAATTCTACCTTCCATGTTTCTACCTCATTTGTGTGACTAAATACGTATAGGATAATATGGTGCAATAAATAAGTATATTTTTTCTCTTCTAAACGATATGTCCTCCTATGCCTAGATTGTCATGCGCTGAATTAGATAGAGGAGACCACGCGCCAATTTGGAGGGGGGAGGGGACGGTACGGCACACACAAAGTAAAGTAGGGGGAGGGGGTGAAAGAGAGGACCAAGCTCTCGGTATAGTTTGCGTGCACTGCCTCCAAATGTTAGAACTAGTGATGGGCATAATCGAATGATTTTTAAGAATCGAATAATCATTCGATTATTTATAATTCGAATGATTTTGAGAAGTAGTAAAGAGTCGGTAATAATCGAATATTTACTACTTTTAAAAGTAGTTACTAGTTGCTCGTTTTGCTTTGTGCTACTATTCTCTTATATAATCGAAAGAATAATTCGAATGATTTTGAGAAGTAGTAAAGAGGCGATAATATTCGAATATTTACTACTTCTAAAAGTAGTTACTAGTTGCTCGTTTTGCTTTGTGCTACTATTCTCTTTACCCTGCTGTTGAATCTCCCAACACGCATTCCTTTGCGTTTGCAGCTTATCAAAACTTTTCTATTACTACATTTATTTCCTTGTGACAGTGTCAAAGACCAAAGTACAACCACAACAAAATACTATAAAGTGAATAAGTGAACGCGTTTCTCAAATAAGTAGCTCGCAATTAATATAAATACTTTTGCGTACGATTAATAATTAAATAAGGAACATACGTTTCCCTTTGTGTCTAAAAGAGTCGAAATAATTTACGCTTTAATATTCCCGAAACATGACAAAAATATATAAGCTTACAATCGTAAAATTAGGGGGGGTCAGTTAAGTATCCAGAAAAGGGGGGGGGGGCGCTCGTGGGGCTGAAGCCGCCCCCCCCCCATGCCCGAAATCTAAACAAAAGTAAAAAAAATATTAAAAGATAAACTATAAAACTATCTTGTAATAATATATTGTCTTATCTTGTAGTCATAAATTTCAGTTTCACTTTATTAACTGGACTAACATCGTGAATAATAAGATGTAATATACTCATGAATTCTTCTACACACAGAGATATGTCAACATATTTCGTAAAAATATATTACGGTTAACCCCTGCCTTCATTCTCTAATAATTATTATACTTTTTATGGTTTTGAATAGAAAATTTATTTTGATAAAAATGTATGTAAAATTAGTATATTTTTTATTAAACGTCATAAAAAGTATATCAATTATTAGTGAACGCAAGAATGGGTCTACTGCACTATATTTTTGTACAAAGCTTTGATATATTTTTTCTCTCCGTGTGGTCAAATTCGTTCGTCCTCCTCCCCGCGCTGTTTATTTAGTCTTAAAATGCTCGTCATCGTCGATAGATAAAATACTGGATACGGGCTTGTCTAGGATACAATACTATCGATTTTTTTTTCAAAACATAAACTCAAACTATTTTCTGTAATGTATTCTCAAAACAAGCATCATATGAGTAACAACGGCCAGTCCCTAACCTTCAATTATTAGTAAGCTGATAGGAAGCAAACTGTGATATTTGGAAAGGTCTGGCGAAATAGATTTTAAATGATAAATATTCCATGAAACTTTCCATAGATTTCAAATGACACATATTCCATGAAACTTTCCACCACGTATTTAAATAAGACGAATGCTAACGAGATATATCCAGAAATGTCAAAAGAATTAAAGTAAAGCACTGACTGATTACGTTCTCTTATCACACCAGAGTATCGTCTACAGCGCTCGGTGGTTAAATGTGTCACTAACGTTGGGTCTTCTACAGATAAACACCCATATTCAATACCTTAACAAGTTTACGTCCCTGTCTCCTCAGATAAAAATTTTTTGGGGGAAAAAGCCTAAGAATCTACCAGTTAATTACCTGGTAATAGAAGCTCTCTAATTTCCTCTCAAACGTCACATTCTTGTCGGGTTTCCCGCCAACAATGGTTGTAAAAGAATAGAAAGCTGACGGATCCGGGAGAAGGCAGCGAGCGAGCCGTCGAGACCGGGCCTAGTCAGGCAGGCTAACTTTAGAACCACCGCGGACAGGGAGCTGGCTGGAGCCGTGTTGGCGGCGACTTGGCAACAACGCCTGTGAGCCCATACCTGGCCGCTTCGCCTGATAAAGGCGAGGATAGGCTACTCCGTGGCGCAAGGTAACATTCTGGGTCTTTCCAGGGGGAGGGAAAGACATCCGCTTCTCCCTTACCTGCTATAGACGTGGTGGATAGGATCTTGAGCTTCAAGCTATGTTCACCCCAATGGCGTAGTCGGAAGGGGCGGAGGCTCGTGATGACGTCACTGAACAGGAATTGTCAGGAAAGTTTAATCGAACCCTACTCTGAAATATTAAACCGTTCAAGATATCGCATTCAACTAAGCAAATATGTTAAGGATTAGGAAGGTAGAATATTGAATAAAGTACCCGCATTTGCGGGTAGGGAGGGTGGGAAACAACTTAGTAAATATCACTTTTAATACATCCGGCCGAAATTCGAACTCCTTTGTGACCATCAAACCAGATTGGATGGCCTTGGGGCTTAGTCAGGGCTCTCACCGATGTGACTAGTACTATATTCAAAATTGTATAGTTAATTATTAAAACGCAAAGAATTGCGAAATGCTATAAACAGTTTTTCTGTACGTTTATCGACTATATCAAGACAATCGATTTGAAAATGGTTCTTCTGCACTGACTCTTCTGAATCAAGCTAACCGATTATTCACCGCTTACAATTATTTATTTCTATAAACGTACATTCTAATTTCACATTTGGCTATCGGCGAATTAAAACTATCCGACTATAGGAAACAATTAAATAGGAAAGCCACCAATCGCACCAGCATATGACTGGCCAGAGTATTAATTGGAAAATCAAATTCAAATCGTTCGCGCCCACTGGAGTGCTTAAACATTTCCACTAGGGTGGGGGCCATTGGGATTTCATCAAGCTCCCATCATCGTTATAGTCTGGAATTTTTGAAAACTATATGCCTCTTAAAGTTATTCATAGTTTTAAAAACTGTAATTTGAGTTCCAATATGTCCTCCGGAAACGCGAGAATAGGACCAAATTGTTTTAAATCAAAATAAATAAAACATTGCTTCGATACAAACATAAGAGTTTAATTTTCTTCATATCAACAACCGTTGATGTCACCATGTAAATAAAATTAAACTCCACTTGTACTGAAGTAATATTTGCTTTAGTTTGATCTTCTAAAAAGTTGCTATGAAACTGCAAAAACACCTTTAGTCGGGTTCCCTGCGTCCTCACCTTAAATCTATCAATTTAAGACTGCTACCTTTCTGGATAAACTTAGTATACATACAAATCTGGTTTGTTTGTGTCGGGAAGGTTGGAGTTTCCTAAGTGGCTTCCCACACGCACTCCACGCAAATTCGGCTACATCGCCTTAAAAATATATCCTTGACATCCTTACTGTACTAGTGTAAATGTTTAGATAGTAAGATGCGGTGCACAAATAGTGCTGAAACTATACAGGTAACTAGTACAAGTACCCGGGGTTTCCCCGTTTTACCATGCTATTGCGTAGTTACCCCGGGCAACTCTTTCTTTGCTTCAAACACATAAAAAATATCTTCATTTGATTTCTTCAGACCCAATTTTTTAATACACTTAAAAAATCTAGTCAAATATTTACAATTCCAGCTTCGATGTGCACATGTTTGTGCACAGAGGATATTAATTTTAAAATGTCAGCCCCCGGTGTGTGTTAAATATCGCGCAATGCTCACGACGGACAAACAAACTCTTCGTTTTATTAATATAGATGTAGGCCATTTGCTTCACTTTATTAGTTTGGTTCCAAACAGGCTGCTCTGGACCTAGCCAGGACTAGACAGCATGGTCGACACATTATTGTTTATTGTTAAAGTTGTTTCTCGTTTCCCATTGGGGACTAGACGACCGGCAGACTAGGTGTTGTGTTTTGTCTAGAGTTTCTAGAGTTAAGGCATTTTTCAAGTCGTGTACTAATAAGCTTAGTTAGGTCAGAAAGTTCAAGAAATATCCTTATTAAAACCACTATGGGTATAAGACTTAACTCCCCGAGATTCGAACCCGTCTATCACACTCTTGAAAACCACCAAGAACAGTCATTAATGAAATTGAAATATTTTGAAAACATCCGTGTCAAAATTTACCGTTCTTAAAATTCCAGCATACGTGTTTTTTTTAAACTATACAATTCTTATTTTTGGCCTTGGGCCGGGGCAGATGAAATTGCATCCAATGTTTCGGCTTTATTTATAACAGCCATTATCTGGGATGAATTGTGAAAATAGTTTGGGCTTTTTAGCATTGCGTCTTAATACCCGTCCGGATTATACACATACGTACTAATTACGCTATTGTGTTAGGGATACTGAAGGTTGAATTAATAGGAAATGTACCCGCATTTGCGTGGAGGTAGAGTCAAAACCCACTCAGGAAAAAACCCCAGTAAGTTCGACTGGGATTCGAACCCTAGTCAGACTTATTAAAGATCCTGCGATCATCCTTTGTTTCTCTACTTTTACTTTATAACCTTTTTTTTCTGTACATATTTGTTTTATTTCCTAAAATCAATCTTCCTAAAATACGTATGTCCCAACCCTTCTAGAAGTAAATATAGAATAGATAAAATTTATATCTTCAAATTGAACTGTTTAATTTTCTTTTAACATTGGTGACCTGGCGGTCTAGGGGTAAGGTGTCAGACTTCTATGCTGGCGGCCGGGGTTCAATCCTCGGTCCCGGCAAAGATTTATCTGATTACCAAACCCTTCCTTCACCTCTGACAAGACATCTTGTGAATGTGAGGAATGCCAGGCCTCCACCGTGGTTCGGATTCCACGTTAAACTGTAGGTCCT
>CABFOV010002046.1:0-12173 GCA_902141375.1 Timema poppense | reverse complement strand
ATATAAAAAATATTTTTATTTGAAACTCAAAATCAGAATTTTATTATTAGACTTTCTCTAGGCTCTGTATATATAAAAGAATAATTTTAGTGACCAATTGAAATGGAATTATCTTTCTAAGAGATGATAATAATTTATTGATCAGTTTTAATTCATTGTTATAGTTTACCAGGACATTGTTCTTTTGATTGTCTCTGCTTGTTGTTATCTTCCCATCATGAGATCTCTTCATTGTCCACTTCAATTGGTAAGACGTAAGGTAACAGTAAAAAAAAAACGTATCTTTGTTGCCTGATGACACAATCAAGTCACCACTCCCCACGTGAATGAGTGAATACCAGACGGTATTTACAACCCCTACCTCTTTCTGGCTCAACCCCTCCCCCTCCATGACTTTGGCACAAGTCACAAGTGGACTTATAGCAGCACTGTCGCGCCTAGCAGAAGGGCGTGGTGGAGACTGGTGATTGCTGTCCCAAGCACTAAGCAATACCTACGATAGGTCAGGACTCGCCAATAAAACCACTCGAAACAGGATTATATTTTAATTTTATTATGTTACCTTAGAGTGAACTGTGTATCTTGCCTCAACAAGATCTTTCTAGTATCTAAAAGTTTTATTATATTTGTTTGAGAGCGGAGTGGTAAAAATGATACTTTTTACCCCCTTCCATTTCTTGGGGGGGTAAAATTTACCCCCGTACCCCCTAGTTCCTGCGCCACTGACTTAATGCAACAATCAGGATTAATTCCTAACAAAGGAAGCGAGCGGCCACCATTTCTGGCTCAGCCTCGCTTGGACTTCGCTTGGCCCCTTCTACAGTAGCTCCATGACTTCTTTGGTGCTGACTGACAGCTTTGAAAAGTTACCAGACCAAATTATGTATCCCTACGCCGAACCATATGATCTGAAAAAACATGTGTTTATCAGCTGTCAGTCAGCACCAAAGAAGCCATGGGGCTACTGTAGCTACATCGCGCGACTGCCCTCTGCCTTACGATTTCTACTTGAACCGTTAAATACATTTGTTTTAAACTCTGAACCGGATACGTTTCCTTTCTTTACTTTTTAGTTATCGACCCTCCTCCCCTGTTACTTTGTCAAAGATGGCACCTCTTTAGTTTCTCTTGTTGTTGAAGGAGGGGGCGCAAAAACACACAATGCTATAGAATGATTTTGGTAGGAAGAACAATAGAAGTTAATAACGTTAGTAAAACAATTTTAATATATTCATACATCAAGTAATTTTATTTTTATTAAGTATATATAAATAACTTTAATGCATCAAACGCTTACCTACACATTACCAGAAAATAATACAAGGCTAGTGTTTGAACCGTGTGCCCATCGAGGTGGGCTGATTGGTTTGTTTGTTTGTTTGTTTGGGGGGAGGGGGGAAAGTGGATGGGGTCTACAGCGTTTTACTTCCCTCTTATGCTATTCGCATTTTAATCACATTACTAAGGAAAGGGGGATGAAGATAGAATTTTAAGAAAACGTGCCTGCATTTGCATAGAGAGAGAAAGAGGGAGAAATTATTTAGGAAAAACCTCCATTAGTACACACGGCTGAGATTCAAATCCTGACTTCCCTCTTACCGGCTAGACGAAATTGACATAATCACGCGTGCTCATCGATAAAGGTAAGTATTTAAGCGGATTTTTTTTATTTCTCAATAAATTGAATTTAATTCACACGGGTGATCACAAAATGTTAAAAAGACATTTAAAAAAAGTAACAAGAGGATCTTAGTTTGCTTAGTGAGGTGTGACTTTATTTTCAATTACTTTTTTAAACTATGGTTTTGTGTCACAGTAAGGATCGTTGATGTTACCACAAGCGTTATTAACTACTTAGCCTAATGGAGCCGAGGGTATAGTAAGGTAACTAAGCGGGATTTCAGCAAGCATTACTCTGGAACGAAAACTATTTCTATTTATGTATGTCTGGGTGACATCACTCGTGTCAACAAACTTCAGTTAGTTCTAAAATAAACATGGGTGAGGACCTACCTTAACATTTTAATTGTTATAAAGACTAATGGAACGTATTTATAGAATTATGTTAATGGTTTTCTGTTAATTCTTTAAAACCCTGGTAATGTTTTATATAGCAATTAAAACAATATGGGTCTTTATCTTCAACAATGTTTATCTGAGAACAAAAATTTTAGTAATTAAAAGAATGCAAATGGTTCCCCCGACCCCTAAAAAAAAGTTAAAATAGCTCAGCACAGCCATGAACATCCATATAAGGGGGGCGCCTACCTGAGCGCTAAGTCGAGTTTCAAATGCCAAAAAATCTTGCTGATTTGTTATTTCAAAAATATCTCAAGCCAAAATTGAGGAAAGGTATCAACATAATCATGTATGATTAAAACCCTTAGAATTTTAAGTTTTATGATTTTTAAAAATCATGAAAAGGGGAAATAAATTTCGTGTCAACGGCGTGACACTCGAATTGTCGCAATTTTAAGATCAAAGGAAACCGAAGACGTGGAGATTGGGGCTCGATCCGGGCCAGGTGTATTGAGAGTGGTTTTCTTAAAGGTTTTTTCACTCTCCCTCCACGCAAATGAGGATACACCTCTCATTTCAACCTTCCTAATCCCTAACACATTAGTGTAATCAGCACAAGTGTATAACCCGAAGGGGTGGTAAGACGCGGTGCTAAATTAAAAAAAATATATCTTTAATACTGCGAGTGTGAGGATATTTATTTCCCTTCAAATAGGTGGTAAAATGTTTTGATTTCGTTAGTATTCGTACATAAAGACAATTAACTAAACCGGAACTAATCACATAATCTCACTGATTCCCCCCGCCCTCCTTGTCTGTGCCATAGCAAGGGAATTTGAACCTTCTCGTACTAGTAAACACTAACCCAAGAGGAGCCTCTTTCGGCCAAGCTTGGCGAACAACCAAACCTTGTGAGAGAGATAGGAGGGAAATAACGGCCCGACTTCGTCATCATCTGTTTGAGGGGAAGAGAGGGGAAATCGTGGCTCGGAGTGCAGCTAGAATACAGGGAAACTAACAAAGGACTATGGGACTTTCCAAAAGGGTGACTGAGGGTTGAGGAATGGTATTTCCGGTGTGGAGGAATGGGAACGACGTTGCTAGTCTTATTCCCCGTACACAAGGCCATGCTACATTACTTAATTCAGTACAAGTTAACTATTATCGAACCGTTTCGGTGGTCACATCGGAATAGACTAGATTGCCGATGACTAACAGATCGGGGTTTGAATCCCATTCGAGTATACTGAAGGTGGTATTTTTTTTTATCAAATGGTTTCGTAATCTTCTTCCGCGAAAATGCAGGTACATTTAATGTAAAATATATTATCTCCGTCCTTCCCACCCCCATTAGTGTAAATAAGCGGAACGCTCAAACGAGCAGAAATATGATTTACAACAAATAACTATTACCGTGTGTGTGACAAACTATCGCGGATATTCTCAAAGGAACGCTCCTTTGAGAATAATTATTATACTCCTCCTTACTAATTTAATATGAATTTAATTAATATTAAAACTATCGTGGAGAATATTATCAAAACAAGCAAGATATCATGGAGACTTGTACGTAATTTGATAGCAGCGCATGTCATAGCTATTGGAGATGTTGAGTACAGACGCATGCGCAGAAGAGATGAACTAGTTTTTTTTAAATATGATCTTCTCAAATTCAAACCTTTTATAAACTTTTAGTTAATATCAGTGTTAAAGCACAATCACTTGGGAAGGTAGCATAATCGAATATCATAGTGTAAAACAATATAACTATTGGTCGGATCACAAATAGTCATATTATTTACGTAGTTCACTAAATTAAAACAGGCCCTTGATATATGAGAGGGGGTGGGGAGATAAAAAGGTTAAAGATATCCCTGATAAATATCCAGATAGTCCAGACGGGTAGTAACTAGTAATAGAGGGAAATAAACTAAACAGTGAAGATATATTTCATATTTGGTATAATAAGTATTTCCCTTTTTAACTGTTCCCCCATTCATCCTCCAGTAAGATCTGTTTTGAGTGCTATTTAAAAGATAAGAATTACTTAAGGGTGCCGCCAACGTGAAGAAAAATACCCTTACACTGCAGTATTTCTTATGGGAATGGACGTTATGAAGCATCAGAACTTTTTAAAATGACTTTATTCATTATCTCACAACTGTGACGTTTTGCGTGAAACGTCGTTATAATTGAGCTAGTAAAAACTAACTTAATGATTTTTGGAAACTATAAAACTTAAAATTTAAGGTGTAAGTCCTATATAGAACATGATACCTTACACCTTCATTTTGGCGTAAACTTTTATTTTTAAATAACAGACCACTTTAGGGTTTTTGGCAATCTTTTAACATGTCTCATTGCTCCAGTAGGCAGCCCCCTTAGCAAAATGAATGTGTTTTTGGTTGTATGCAACATTTGTTAGTGTTCACAGACTAGTCAAAGGCAATAAGTAGTCGCTAAAATTGCTGCTTGGTTACCCCGGGCAACACTTTCATTTTCTTAAAACAGGTGCGTATAACCCGAACGGGTAGTAAGACGTGGTGCTAATAATAATAATAATAATAATAATAATAATAATAATAATAATAATAATAATAAATCTTAAAACAGAAAAAAACCCATTCTATATTTTATTTCTTCCTACTCAGTTTTTAGATGAATTCAAGAAAAATCTAATCAAAAATTTAAAATTCCAACCTCGAGGTGCACAAACATGCAGTACATGTTTTTGTACAGAGGCTACTAATTTTAAAATTGCAGACCTCTGCGTGCGGTATAGGCCTATATTACGCAATGTTCATGACATACAAATTTTTCATTTTATTAATAAATATATATATATATCCACTATTATTTTCTTGAAACCCACACCCTCCTTAACCCCCTCTGCCCAAATAGAATGACATAACAATTCTCTTTCAATAAAATATGATCAATTGGGTTAGTTAGGCGAAGGATTAACACGTATGACTGCTTCGTGAGGGCTTGGGTTGAATGCTGACGGGTAGCACGGTATTTTTAAAAATCATAATATGACTCCCCATTTTCTTTAACGAATCAAACTTATCCCCGTCTCTTAGATTAGGTCCTTTGAGTGACTCTTTGCCAATACTATCAAAAATGTGTATAAATAAAAAAGCATGCCATAGAAAATAAATGTTTAACTAGAGGGGAAGAGTGACATCTGGTTTAATAAAGCTCGCGAATAAATTATAGCGAGAACTGGTGTGTTTAGGGAGGGGGAGGTGTTGAGGAGAGGTAAAGACCGGCTACACGGAGCTGCACCGCACCGCACCGCATTTTTCCGGCGTAATGCTATCCATGTTTTTAAACGCAAGTGGCTACACGAGTCCGCACCGCAACGGCGCGGGCGAATCGTCGAGAGAGCATTGCTCCGCACTTTTGCGGTGCGGTGCGGATCGTGTAGCCACCTACCACCGGAAGTAAATTTTAGGGAGATTCCGAGCGACATTTCTTTCACAGCCGTTGCACGTGTGACGCTGTAGCCATTGTTTCCAACATTAAGTACAAGATAAACAATATTATATACAATTTATTGAACAACAAACATTAATAGCTAACTTAATTATATGAAAATAGGTGAAAACCTATGCAAGTAAAAATAAAAATACAAACGTATTTGTAATAAAACTCAGTCCATAAAGCATATAAAAATGGTTTTCTTTTTTTTAGTTAAAATAATCATATGCTTGGTTAAATAAAGTGAATTAGTTTAAAAAATCCTACGATGTTATTGTAAATAAATTCACTTCAGGTGCGGTGCGACTCGTGTAGCCATAGCTTAAAGGAGCTGTCACACATTTGTTTTGAAGATCAGCTGTTTCGACCACGCGAGATGTATTTTTTTATATTGAGGAAGAATAAAAAAGGAGGCCGTTATAAACGAAAGAATAGCTGTGCTTTCTTTTCTTACCCACGTGGTTACTCGATAGTGAGAGCAAGCCCCTCCCTAACCCACACCTTTCGGCTTCCCCTTGTCTGACGTTGAGACAAAATTGAATGACGAGAATTTGGCAAGTACGGTCAGACAAGAGTCGCACACACAAATCGACGAATGATGCAGTGAAACCTCGACATTGAGTTTGGGCACAAACATTCTAGGGAAAACATATTTGAATATGATTTTTTTTAAAGTGTGAATAAAATATTTCTATCGACTGTTAGGCGTGTAGCTTAAAACTTTTTATAGGGAAGGAGGGTGCTATGGGTGTTTAGAGTTCAACCCTAATCTAAATGCCGATGGTAAAACATATTCAAAATATGATTTAACTGCCACCATTTATCATACCCTCCTTTACCCTCTCTCTTTAAAAAAAAAATCAAATATTTATTTAAACTCTTAGAATAGAAAGGAATATAGTTAATATACACATTCATTCAAATAAAAACACAATTAGGGATGGTACCTTTGAATCTTGGAGCCCACAAATCCCTAAAGATACTTGATTCGAGAAAATATCAACTAGAAGAGTTAAAAATAAACTTCTTTTTTCAAAATTTTGGATTGGAATTGGTTTTATAGCTTTAATACTGCTTATTGGTGGCTTAGCCCCAACATAGTTGTAGGACAAACTCAACAACCAATCCCTAAACCATTAATTTAACACTTAACTGAATGTATGCATACTATAAATATGTGTGTAGCCCGGACCGGGAAAAAGATGGATTAAAACGTCATTTTTTCCAAGGTTCATACGTTTTAACCAATACATTTATTTAATACTCTTTGTGTTAGAGATGAGTATGTTAAAGGACGTGCACTCACATTAGCATGGAGTAAGGATGATGATAATGTCTACTTTATTTGGGTGAAGTTAAGGCCAGCGCCTTTTCTTACACTCAAAGGATGAGTAAAGCACACTGATAGATCACATAAAATGAAAAACCACACTCAAGTGTACCCAGTCTAGATTTGAAGCTAGGCCTAACCATCACCGGCAGTACAATTTATTTTTTTGCAAGCCTGACGCCATAGTTTACGTGACCACCGGTGTCGTTTCAAGTATGAACTGTGTTGAAAAACTTTTAACTTAGTCATCAAGAGTAAAAAAAAACTTACTTTATTAGGAATATTTAATATGCACCTTCAAAATCCACTGATTATATCAGTACACAACTTACATAACTATTCTTTTCCCACCGCGTCTTACCACCCGTCCAGGATATCCGTATTTAATCACACTAAGGGGGCAGAAGAGCTGTACCTATATTTGTGTGGAGGTGGAGTGGTAAACCATTTGGGGAAATTACCCTTAGTACACCCGGTCAAGATTCGAACTCCGACCTCCCTGTCATCAACAAACTAGACAATACGATCTTGACTTGGAAAAAATCTATTTTAAAAAAAAATAACACCAAACAAATATTTTCTTAAGAGATTCCACTCCATGTTTTCTTCAAATTTTATAATTTCGTATGATTTATATACTCTTTGGTTGTTTATGCAAAATATACCAATCACTTCTGCGTGGTCAGATTTTATTTATTTTACTTTAAATAACAGATTATTTCTAGAGCTCCTCACCCCCTAACTGAAACGGACGCCTTGTTGAGATTTGTTGTTCACAACAATGGCAACACTCGCGTTGGTGGGTACGCGGACTAAACGTAAAGCTCGTATAGTCGGGCTTTCAGGTGACGGGGAGTTCAGGACTTCAAACCCCGGCTGCGTGTCTCTAAATTGTACCTTCTTCATCCCTCTTAGCGTAGCTAAATGCGGATAGTCTAGAAAGTGGGCGGGTAGTAAGACATGAAGCAAAAAGTATATTATTATTGTATCATATGTTATGTTATAAGACCTGCTTCAGTGGCCGAATGGTCTAAGGCGTCACTCTCGTGCTAGATTGGCCTGCTGATGACGGGGAAATCGGTGTTCAAATCCCGGTTGGGTCTACTGAGGGTGCTCTTTTCCTAGATAGTTGCCCACTCTCCTTTCACTTAAATGCGGGTATAATACCTTTAAAATGCTTCCTTCCTCATCCCTACCTTATTAGAGTAATTATCATATTTGCGTATAATCTGATCAGGTATATTCCATTCACAGTAGGAATTACTCTCTGAAAAGTCTTTTTTCCTACCAATATCCTACTATATTGTAGATTTATGGTAAGGAAAAAGGCCTTTCAGAAGTCAATTCCTACGGTGAATGGAATATAGTTGACGTGGTGATATGTTATCAGTTTTTAAAATCCATTTCAAACTAATTTTTAAGCGTGAAAATAAAGCTCATATACTAAAACACTTTAATAACGCCATTAGAAGTCTTAACTGACAATCGAAATGGACGCCTCTTCCTTACCCCGTCCTTTCTATAAAAGAAGTGACGTGAAGATGGGAGATTATTTTTATTCTTTTAGCACCGCGTCTTACTACCCGTTCGGGTTACACGCCAAGTTGGGAGATTGAAATTATTTATTTATTTTCTGAAAGAATTTTCACCTATTTGATTGGAATCAGGTGTGCACCCACGAGGAGGGTGCTTTGGAGGCTGAACCCCCCCCCTCCCGCCCACCCACCCTAGCTGAAGGCCCTCCCCCATAAAATTGAGAATATTACAAAAATATGATTAACACTATATTATGTCAATTAATCCATTGCATTTTGTTTAATTATATTAAGTATAAAACAAATCATTTTGTGCAGTAATTAGGTATTTTCAAGGGAATACTTTTTTCTCTTGATTTTTTTATTTTGCTGTAAATTTGCACTTAAATGAAAACTGGACCTGTGGTACTGTAATATTTTCTAGAAATGGTTAAAGTATTTACTATTAATTTTGTACATAAAGTTTTGAAGTAGTAAATGAAATTATTACCTTAGAGCACTTATGTAAACACTTGTACCAGGAAGAGGGGAAGGGGCACTTGATATCATATGCCGCCACCCCGACCAACTGAAAATCATAGGTGTGAAGAAGAATGTGTAAACACAGACCTGTTAACCAGTGGCGTACACAGTGACAAAAGGTAGGCCGAGGATTCGATGTTGGTACAAATTAGTTTAAATATTACCATTTGCATCCTTTGAAATCAAAATTTGGACCCCCACTTTTTAGGGGTCCTCGCTGATTCTCTACTTCGAATCAAATGTCCAAATATTACAGTTATTGAAACATATAATGGCACAATTATGAAAATTATTATGTAAAAAGCCTCCTGCCCAGCTCAAAACACTGGGTGCGCCCCTGATTGGAACAAATGCACTAAATATATGGCAGTTTTAAAGTTGATCTTTAATTTAATTTAACTAAAAGGCGCTAGCATCGTAATCATTACCACATGAGTTTCAATAAAGGAATGACAGCGATTCCAGTTATTTTCTCAGACTCACTTTTCTATGGTCGACACAGACACCGCCTGATGGTTGAAAGTGTCACTCACGTCTTTTATGTTGTAGATCAGATTTTTTAATACTTGAATATTATATTCAAAGCATTTGCTAATACAATATCTCCTTCTGGGGTTTAATCTTCTGTAATGATTGGAAATTTACCGGGAAATTTCCATTTCCGGTCGCACTGAGTTGAATATTTGTCGGTCGTGTTTTTGAATTGATTCTTATCTCTCGTAAAGTGCAAATGTTTATGAACTACTCTTCCCCTGTCAGGTCTTGTGGGAAGATGAGTGATAAGAGGTGGTCAACTAGTCGATAGTAGAGGTCAAGATGATGTTTTCTTTATTCGGTCGAACATTATTGCTCGCTGTTCAAGAAGCTACTGGAACTAATTTTAGGCATTCATAAGCCAAGTGGTGTGTTGTGAAACTTTTATAGCTTCAAGATAAATATGAGCTCCACCATCTACTTGAATATAGGAATACAATTTCTCTCAGTTCAGTCCTGGAGGTTTTTGATCAATACAATTATATCATTTTTCTTAATTCGCTGCTGAAGCTTTCTGATCAATAGAGCGATAAAATTTCTCTTAGCTCGCTGCTGGAGGATTTTTTATCAAGCTAGTGATAACATTTCTCTTAGCTCGCTGCTGGAGGATTTTTATCAAGCTAGTGATACAATTTTTCTCGGCTCACTGTTGGAGGATTTTGATCAATATAAAGATACAATTTCTCTTAGCGGATTGTTGGAATTATTTTATCAATAAAGCGATACAATTTATCTCAACTCGTTACTGGAGGTTTCTGATCAATATAGAGATACAATTTCTCTCAGCCGTTGCTGGAGGTTTTTGATTAAAATAAAGATACAATTTCTTTCACCTCTTTGCTGGAGGTTTCTGATTAATATAAAGATACAATTTCTTTCAACTCTTTGCTGGAGGTTTCTGATCAATATATATACAATTTCTCTCAGCTCGTTGCTGGAGGTTTCTGATTAATATAGATATACAATTTCTCTCAGATCGTTGCTGGAGGTTTCTGATTAATATATAGATACAATTTCTTTCAACTCGTCGCTGGAGGTTTCTGATATATATACACAATTTCTCTCAGCTCGTTGCTGGAGGTTTCTGATTAATGTAGAGATACAATTTCTCTCAGCTCGTTGCTGGAGGTTTCTGATTAATATAGAGATACAATTTCTCTCAGATCGTTGCTGGAGGTTTCTGATTAATGTAGAGATACAATTTCTTTCAACTCGTTGCTGGAGGTTTCTGATTAATGTAGAGATACAATTTCTCTCAACTCGTTGCTGGAGGTTTCTGATTAATATAGAGATACAATTTCTTTCACCTCTTTGCTGGAGGTTTCTGATTAATATAGAGATACAATTTCTTTCACCTCTTTGCTGGAGGTTTCTAATTAATGTAGAGATACAATTTCTCTCAGATCGTTGCTGGAGGTTTCTGATTATAATATAGAGATACAATTTCTTTCAACTCGTTGCTGGAGGTTTTTGATCAAAGGGATACGATTTATTTTAACTTGCCAGTGCCAAGCTCGAGTGAAAGTTGGTTGAGTTCGTTCGGGTTGACAACGTCGCACTCTGGATATCTGGGTTCTTGTCCCGGCTCTCCACTCTCTTACACAACCTCCTGTATGGAATATATTACTATACTGACTTTTCTACAGAGAACCGTTTTGGAAATATCACCCATGACTCGAACACAAGGATATAATTTATAGCTATTGTTTAATTTTTTTTGTTTGGGATATTTAACGTACACTTTCTGAATATACTGATTATATCACCACACAACTTACAAACTAACCTACATTTAGAACGGTCATAAAGTCCCTTAGATGTACCACAGGGAAAGGAAAAGCATCAATTTGCCCATTGACGATTATTTTAATCATGTCTAGAATTGAACCTAGGTCTTTTAGAGGAGGGGAATCGGAATCAGGGAGGGTTCTAATTCCAGCTTGGTGTACTAAGGATGTTTTATTCTTAAATAATTTTCCCACTCTCCTTCCACGCAAATGCGAGTATATCCTAAATTCAGTTTTTCTCCTTACCTCAGCGTATTTCTGTGTGTGCACCGCGCGTATTTACTACCCTTACGAGCTAAACTAAGGGGTCAAGGAAGGGTGGGAGTAAGATAAATCTATAGGAAATGTATCCGCATGTGGGAGGAAAGAGCGTGGAAAGTAATTTAGGAAATACAGCTCTCAGCACAACCGGCAGGGATTCAAACCCCGAACCTATGACCGTAGACCATAGGAATGTCGTCTTCGGTGATCTGGGGGTAAAGTGCCTGCATCAGGCAGGATCCAATTTTTGTGGATTCAAAGCCAGCCGAAGCCGATCTATTTTTCTTGAGCTATACAAATCCTAAACACAACTTCCTTCGGAGTGGAGGTAAAGTCGTCGGTTCCATGTCGATTGTAAAATAGAAAAGAACCTTGGAAGGTATGTTAAAATACCTTTCCCGTCAAAATTGATTGGCCCTTTTGCTCTTGCTCCTAGAAATTATCGTACGCTGAAATAATCAGTATTTCATAAAGTGCATGTTAAATACCTCAAACAAATGATAAACTGATAACTGCCGATAATTCAACAAACACGCGATGCTTGTATTTTCTGAAAAATTTACATTTCTTACGGTGTACCATATTGGGCTCAGAGACTACAAACAATGGTGGGCTTTTGATGCACCTACCTTGTGCGGTTCAGATACACTACAGACAATGGTGGGCTTTTGATGCACCTACCTTGTGCGGTTCAGATACACT
>CABFOV010002045.1:48518-93658 GCA_902141375.1 Timema poppense | reverse complement strand
CCCCCCCCCCCTAGTTCACCCGACCGATATTCAAACCTCGATCTCCCCGTCCTCAGCAGTCGGGCTCAAAACGACTAGCGCGTTAGCCAACTACGCCACCGAGGCGGGTATTTTAAAATACAAAATGAAGTTATAAAAAAAATCCATTCATTAAATAAATTATAAGCTAATACATGCATTTTGAGATTTGGGTCGAATCCACTATTTTATGAATCCGATTATTCATTGTACCCACTAATCACAATTATTGAATTCAGATGCAAGTTTTTGGGAAAAATTATTAGCATAGGAAGAAATATTCGTATAACCAGAATAATGAAAATATTAACTAAGTATTAAACTACCCGCTTCTGTGGCTGCATTGTCCTAGGTGTCACTCTCGCAATATAGTAACTGCCGATGATGAGGGGTTTGAATCCCGGTCGGGTAGACTGAGAGTGGTTTCCCCAAAATGGTTTTCTACTCTACCACTACGCAAATTTGGATATATTCCCTATAAATTCAACCTTCCTCAAAAATCTAGTATCCTTGAATTTAAAATATCTTCAAGGATTAAAAATATTTCATCCCTAAATAGTTAATATATTTTTGAATTAGGAGGCCTCTCAGTCGTAGTGAGGGACTCTACTTTGGCACGTACCTATAAATCAGCCTCTGTATAGGACAAATATAATTTATCCCAAATAAGAATCTTTATTTTACCTAAAAGTCTTTAATTTCATATCATATTATTAAATAAGAATTATTTTAATTTCCCCAATTGGTATTATTTGTTTTTCTTCACTTAGGATAGTATCTTGTTGGTAGTTTGTTTTGCTTTGTGTTTTTTTTAGCACTGCAGCTTACTACTAGTTGAGGTTGAATACTCATATGCTCTAAATACGCTAGTGAGCTAGGGATGGTGAGGGCTTAATTTAAAGAAAGTGTACCCCCATTTGCATAAAGGTAGAGAGGACACCCATTTTGGGAAAACCAGCCTCAATACAGCCAAATAGGATTCTAACCCCAATTTCCCTACATCGACAGTCTAGTCTAGCACGAGTGTATCTCCTTATACCATGCGGACACCGAATCAGGTAATTGTAATTTTAATTAACTCTAAACTAGGTCGGTTAGTTATATTGGGCTGGACTACTAATTCATATTATAATAGTTCTAAGGATTTTTATTAATCTACTCTTGAATTTGAAATAATGTTGGACTAGTACTCATGAATAGCTCTAAAAAAAATCGATTCTTGAACCTGAAATATTTCCAAACCTGTGTAATCTATCTCTATATCCTAAATTATTCAAAGTATATTCTGATTCAAACATTCAAATAACTCACTTGTACAAATAACACATTCTGAGGGCGGTCCTCCAGTGATGAAACATTCATGAGTGAGTTACGTATGCCCAACGCGAGGTCTGGTCGAGACGGACCCCATCTTTCAGACAACCGAATGGGAGAAACCCATTCAACACGCTGTACAGTAGGCCCCACAGATCCGCGGCTAATACGTAGGGATGGGAAAAAAAGTATCGATACGTTACTAATATCAATATTTTTCTTTCGATATTAGTATTTTTACTCGATACTTTTCCTCCAATATTTTTACCGATATTAGAACTTATTATTATTAGCACCGCGTCTTACTATACGCTCGGGTTATACGCACTTACGCTAATGTGTAATGGTAGGGTGATTGTGAGATGAAATGGAGGACCTACAGTTTAACGTGGAATCCGAACCACGGTGGAAGCCTGGCATTCCCCACATTCACAAGATGTCTTGTCAGAGGTGAAGGAAAGGTTTGGTAATCAGACAAATCTGTGTCGGGACCGAGGATTGAGCCCCGGCCACCAGCATAGAAGTCTGACACCTTACCCCTAGAACACCACGTCACCCGATATTAGTACTCACACTCCGGTATCAAAAGAAACTTTTTTTATCTTCACTAATTATGAAATTAAATGTTTACTAGGGTGGACTTTGGAGGAAAAACAAATGAAACTATTTCTCAATTCTCATTTATTTTCTGTATGACAAGCAAGAAGCCACTGTAGAATTCTATCTATTTTAGCTCATCATAATTATTAGATGGTCTTTCATATTTATTTATCAATGCAGCCCGATTTATGATCAGGCGACAGGGAAGTGGTGATAAGTCTAATACCCCTTCCTTTATCAATGAGCAAGGTCATAAGTCATAACAAACCAAACAAATTAAGCTTTTGTAGAGCTCAATGAACTCACTCACCTTAAGGATGTCCCAAGGAAATGAAAGAGGAAAGTTTATGTGCGTAGTTAAAGCATATAAAGCAGGATAAGGCAACCTTTATTCTAGTGTTTGTCAATATTTAATATTCTATCTTGAAAGAATAAATAAACGATGATTTTAGTTAAAAATGGGCACCTCCCAGAAGTGAATTATAGAAGTTCTCGTTAAGAAGTTGGATAGGTAAAAAAAAAGCATCTTTGAAAATTTGTTTTGAAACATTAAAAACCGTTGTAATTTTCAGTGTTTAAATAAATATGAAAATACAATTACGATAAGAAAAAAGTTAAAATTATTATTACTAGAAAAAAAACCATTTTCTCAGATTAAAATTTTGATACCGATACTTACTGTTATCGATACTTGTCTTTCAATAATATTATGGTATCAATATTTTTAATGAGTACAGTTTCGATACTTTTATTTCGATACCACTTTTCTAGTAATACGTTCCTAGATCTAGCGCGGTTACGTGAAACCGTAATACCGAACTATTATATAATGTGATATTCATGTATCATACATAATTCCTAGAGAGGTCATGGCACCTGTTTTTATTGATTCCGATTCTTAAGTTCAACCTCATTTTTTCTATTCGCGATTTAGATTCGTGAACAACCCCTATTTCATTATTTTTCAAAACATCCAACCTCATTTAAAAACATTATTATTCAACTTCATAGCACAGCAAAAATAAAGCTAAAAAAATATAAACAGTACTAAAGACAATTCATTTTAATTTTTGGCAGAGACAAAGATCCATTTTACCAAATAGTAAACCATATTATACACAATAAATAATATAATGAGGAATTACAATAGTAAGAATGTGTTTTACCTACAAATAAAGCCTCATTGAGTGAAACATTTATAAACTATTATTATTAGCACCACGTCTTACTACCCGTTCCGGTTATATGCACTTATGTTAATGTGTAATGGTAGGGTGATTGTGAGATGAAATGGAGGATCTACAGTTTAACGTGGGATCCGAACCACGGTGGAAGCCTGGCATTCCACACATTCACAAATTGTGATTAATACACGTATTGTCAGAGGTGAAGGAAGGGTTTGGCAATCAGATAAATTTGTGCCGGGACCGAGGATATAACACCGGACCCTCAACAAAGAAGTCTGACAACTTACCACTAGGTAACCGCTCCCATATATATATAAATATTTGTCAAAAACAATCTTATTTTTTAAATTAACCTAATAGGTTCGTTAAATTGAACCAATAAATAACAAATAACAGCAAATAAACTAACATAAATATAATCAAATATTATTCATTCTAATTTTGGCATTTTGCTTAGTTTTAAGTACTATCATTAAGAACTAAGAATCGAAATGTTGAGAATCGTAATATTAAGATCGATTCTCGATTCTTTTGATATTAGTAAGAATCGAGAGTATCAAGTTAACGAAGAATCGAGTTTGACATTCCTAATAAATACGGTAAAGTTTAATTGATAAAAAAAATTCACAGCAAGACATAACCAACATTTAATAAAGTAATAGTAACGTATATATACAGTGTACGCTACAGTGTACTTACTATTATTCATTCTTCTTGTGACGCTCACATGATGATAATGATGATGAAGGTGATATAAAAGCACAATGCCCATGGTAGGCACGTTTGTTATGCTAATATTTAGTACGGCCGGTTCTCGCTTGGCGCGTCGTTTGAAACTTATAAAACTATTTATTTTTAATTAAAAATAAATCAATTTGGGCAGGTGTAAACCAAGAATAACCGAAACCATGGATATTGAATCAGCGGATACGGGTTCCTTACTGTACTTTTTTTTTTTTTACATGTGGGAATCAATTTCCAGCGCTGGTGCCAAATGTTTCACGTTGGACGTACTGTATATCCTTAAATCAACAAATAAAGCACCCACACGTGCTCTCAGACAATGTGAGACAGTGCGTGGTTTTCCCCTGAGGACATTCACCCGACGAGATGTTGGACTTGTTTGACCTATCGTATTGATAATTTGTCTAGAGGAAATAGTGGGGCCTACCTGCAAGGATTTGGGGTGAGATCCCCTAACGTAGAACTGAAAAATTGAATTGTTTAACATTAAGATTATTATTTTTTAATATAATTTTAACTATTTCTTTAGTATTTATTTAACTACAAGACCTTAATATGTACCTTTAGGTACTTCGGGATTGTATCAAAAAGTCAATTATGTAATTTTTCTTTTAAACCCTAAATAAATAATGATTATTATTATCACTATTATTATTACGTTTATTATTACTATTATTATTATTATTATTATTATTATTATTATTATTATTATGTGTTCTACTTTTTAATCTTATTGTTATTAACTACTTCTTATCTCGTAACTATTCATCAATATATAACATTATTTAGGCATTTTTTGTCTATCATTTTTTCTTGTGTAAATATATGTATTATTAGGTATGTACGTGTGTACTTTTTAGTGCTGGCCTGTTATAGGTCTTACGACTGTTGGCCAGCACTATAATAAAGGAAATTGAAATTGAAATTATTATTATTATTATTTGCACCACGTCATACTACCCGTTCGGGTTAAACGCGCTTACGCTAATGTGTAATGGTAGGGTGATTGTGAGATGAAATGGAGTACCTACAGTTTAACGTGGGATCCGAACCACGGTGGAGGCCTGGCATTACCCACATTAATACACATCTTGTCAGAGTTGAATTGTTTAACATAATTGGGCCCCATCTACGGTATGAATGTAGGTAATGGACAATAGATATTTTCTCATAGTTCTCATAATATCTACAATATTTTGTCTAGTCATTAAACTTAAAATTTCGTCACCCCGTCTTTAATAATCATGCGTGATATTCACATTTATTTAAAATTATGGGTTAGAAATGTTTAATTTGTAATTTGTATAGGATGTATCCAATTGTTCGTGTATTGCTATTCGGAAACTGATTTTTTTTTAATGTTCGCCCTATCACCCTTAATCTAATCTATAACGAGATTAATGCTTAGGACCAGGGGTTCCCAAATTTTTCATTCCATGGACTCCTTTGGCAGTATGGGGAAGCCTATGAAACCCTTTTAAAAATAATGTTTTTAAATGAATCAATTAAAAAATACATATCTGTACAAAATAAATCAATTATATTGAAAAATAGTTATAAAATAGATATTAAAACCAATTTGTGATAGATTAATACAATGTTATTCTAATAACAGGGAAGTGTATTTAAAATATAACATATTTAATATAAAAATCGGTAGGATAAAGATTTTTTAAAAGAATAATCAGTTAGATATTAGTGAAGATATAGTTGTTATCACTAACTCGGCTTTCGCCTTATGTCGTTGTTTTGTCATGATGGCTGAAGGTAGGGGTTGAGGCTAACGATGTTATTTATTGAACATTGATACTAATCAACAGAAATGGCCACATTAATTAATGTAATGGTGTTTAAATTATGCTAGCTAATGACTTAAGAAGTATGGAAGACATAACGTCAGTAACCCACGTGTTAATTAACGTGTTCAATATTCTTTAAGATTACCAAACCCCTTCTTCACCTCTGACAAGACATCTTGTGAATGTGGGGAATGCCAGGTCTCTACCGTGGTTCGGATTCCACGTTAAATTGTAGGTCCTCCATTTCATCTCATAATCACCCTACCATTACACATTAGCGTAAGTGCGTATAACCCGAACGGGTAGTAAGACGCGGTGCTAATAATAATAATAATAATAATAATAATAATAATAATTTATATATATATTCATCTCACCTTAGCTCAGTTGGTAGCGTGTCTGTCTACTAAGCTAAGTATCCTGAATTCGATTCCCGGCATGGCTGAAAAACTTATCATTGGTGAAATGTGGGTTTACCCGTTTACAATGATAAATTAACGGCCGTGGACTGGATGTTGTGCCTGTCCTTGTCCTTAGATTACGAGGTCTAGCAATCCGGTAGTGGAAAATATACGTATGACTTGAATAAAAAAACTGACCCGGACCATAGGCTGGAAACCATAATGGATGTAAAAAAAAATCATGCTAGCTGCAGCTGTCACATTTGATAGCTATTATCAATACATAATTATAAAATAACAAAAATACTATGATTAAATGTTATCAATGTTGACCGTCAAGAAATATGTTTGAGTTTTTTAAACCGTTATATATTTATCTAATTAATTTGGGGTATTTAACGTACAGTATACTTTCTAAATTGTATCAACACACAATAATGTCTATGAGAAAGCGTGAAAGGTCCCACCAATTTTGTCGGGAAAGGTATTTTCACATACCTTCCAGGGTTCTTTTACATGCCACAATCGATATGGGACCTACGACTTTAATTTTCCTCCGAAGGAAGTTGTGCTACGGATTTTTATCGCTCAAGAAAAATCCGTCAACCCCAGAGGCTGGGTTTGAATCCACGAGCATCGGGTCCTGAGGAGAGTCTTCTAAACTGTTCTTCCAACTTAAATCAGTGTATACAGGGTAATCGTCAACTTTAAGGATGATGGCTTCACCTTAATTGGTATGTTTTCTTAACCAATTAGCGAGAATCAGACTCTTCAAGTAGGGATGATTGGCAACTCGCCAATCTAAAGGAGGCTTAGTGAACATTAAGCTACTCTCAATATGGCGTGTGCTCTCAAGAATCCATTATTTGGCTTACCGACAATCTAATTCAGCACGACTACATCAATTAATTACACAATTTAATTAGGTCTGGAAGAGAATAAACTAAACTAGACAAAGATATTTACAGTATACATTTTCCCCATTCATGGACCCCCTGAAATTTACTCTTGGTGATACATGAACCCAAGGTTTATAACCCCTGCCTTAAACCATGCGATCAACAATGTACTTTTTATTATTACGAAAAGCAGAGTGAAAATATATCGTGTAAATTCTGCTGAAAGCTGTTTGTTCCCGAGTTTCAAACGAACCTCTCGACGTGACTGAAATAGCGAGTGAGAGTAGTGAACACAGATGTGGAGAACTAGAAGAATAGGAACGCCACATCATTCCCAAAGACGGGCCGAGCATGTAAGAAGAACATGTCTAGACCAGCCGACAATGTTGGCACTGGTCAGTTGCACCGCAGCATGTAAAGTACACACGAGGAAAACCAATAGACCAATAGACTGGTGGCGATAGATCTTTTACTTCCACCACTTTTTAGTTCCCGTTTGGGATATACGCATGTACATTAATAATCTAATTTAATGTAGATCGATGTAGGTGGAGTTTTGGATGGAATGCATCCATATTTGCGTTGAAGGACAGGAGGAATCAATTTCTTATTTATTTTATATACTGAAAGTTTACTTTTTGAAATAATTGATTACATCAGAAGGCCTACATGATTTATAAGCTAACATAAATCTAGAACATACACAACATACAGCCCCCTGGTCGTTAATTCATCACTGCGAAAAGGTAAACCCGCATTCACCAATTATAATTTTTTCGGCTATGCTGGGAATCGAACCCAGGTCCTTTAGCTCAGTAGACAGACATGCTATCGACTGAGCTAAGGTGTCGGACAGGAGTAAACATTGGTAGTGCAGTCTATTGCGTGAGTGACACCTTAGAACATGCGTCCACTGAAGTGGATATATTATTATACATAATATCATCGGCATTGCTAGTATATCTATCAAAAGTGAAATATTCGGAAAACATGACCTGGCGTGTAAAATTTAATAATTTAGTTTTATAAACTTTAGTAACTATCAAAAATCTAAAGTCCAACTTTCATAGAAAGAGCCTCTTAGATGTTACCATTTTTTTTTGCAGCCAAAGCTGAAATAATTTTACTTGAATATCTGTAACTTATTTGAAATTCTGAGGTTCGATCCCTGAAATTTCTTACTTTAATACTTTTTACGTGTTTGTTGTTTTTGGATGATCAACGCAACGTGAGACAACACTATCTAAAAAAATATTCTTAGTTTTAATTAGTGATTACTGTAAACATGCGGTTCGCCCAGATGGGTAGTAAGATGAGGTGTGATGAGGAAAAAAAGTGACCTTGTGCTTTCAGGAAGTGCAATCTCATAAGCGTTTACGAAATACTCTACAGGTGGTGGCTGATTAAGTCATAAACTAATTACTCTTAGCAATAGTCTTAAATAAGTGGCACTACTGGGTCTATTAACAATTTTGACCTTCAAATTATGTTCGTGGCACTAAAAAAAATCTTCGTGACGTCATCTCGCAAACGAGCTATACCGACCAAGTGTTCGCCTCATGGTGGCAAAGATAGTGCCTACATTTGCAAATACAGGGTGTCATATGGTCAGCACAACGATCCCTCTTGACGTTAATCTCATTTTTCTATGCGGTAGCTACTACTTCTTTATTAAAATAGTTCCTCATTTGACCTCATAAGGCTTAGTTGAGCCCGTACTAAGCCCACGGCTTCACAGAAAATCTGGAACAGCCGGAGATTGAACTCGGAACATCTAGATTTGTAGCCAGGAATTCTTACCACTAAGCCACAGAGGCGGTTTTGTGGCATTTTGAAGTTTGAACATGATGGGTAGATCGGTGTTTGATTCCAGTTGGATGCAGTGAGGTTTTTTTTCTGAACGGTTTTCCTCTCTTCCTCCCCGCGAATCTGGTGGACTTTCTCTAAAGTCAACCTTCCTCATCCGCAACAGATTGGTGTAATTAGTGAATAAACGTATAACCCGAACAGGTAGCAAGACGTGACGCTAAAAAAACAGTTTGACATATTTTAGGCGCAGATTAATCTCAACCAAACCCACTTCGGTGGCCTTATGGTCTAAGACGCCACTCTCGCATTAGATTAGACTGCTGATGATGGGGAAATCGAGGTTCGAATATCAGCCGGGTGTACTGAGGGTGTTTTTTCCCAAACAGTTTTCCATCTTCCCTCCAAGAAAATGCCTCCTTAATCCCTAGAAACTACAGTAGCCCCATGGCTTCTTTGGTGCTGACTGACATCTCACAGCTGAGAGCTAAAAGCTTTGAAAAGTTACCAGACCAAATTATGTATCTCTACGCCAAACAATATGTTATTATTATTATTATTAGCACCGCGTCTTACTACCCGTTCGGGTTATACGCACTTACGCTAATGTGTAATGGTAGGGTGATTGTGAGATGAAATGGAGGACCTACAGTTTAACGTGGAATCTGAACCACGGTGGAGGCCTGGCATTACCCACATTCACCGAACCATATGATCTGCAAAAACATGTGTTTAGCAGTTGTCACTTCTGACGGTCAAAATTTAGGTATATACCTAAATGTTGACTGTCAGAAGTCAGATGGGAGCTGTCAGTCAGTACCAAAGAAGCCATGAGGCTACTGTATTCGTGTATAGCCCTAATGGGTAGTAAGACGCGATGTTAAAAAAAAATTCCAACACATCTGGTGTTCTTACCTCAAGGTTAATTATGAGTAGAGAAACTATATGTAAATTAAGAGCTATATAAAAGTAAAACTAACCTTTAGACGCCACTATTATTTTAATCTAGATTTGTGTGTATGTAATTCAATATTACGAGGACAATAAATTACAAAGATATACCTATGTTTTTAAACTAGTTTACATATTTTGCGTAACTAAAACAATACCCATAATTTGCATAACTTGTCGGCTCACTGAATGGATATCAAGGTCTTGATTAAATGCCATATGTTACAGAAAGTAATATAATCTTTATTTTCTCTCTCTCTCTCTCTCTCTCTCTCTCTCTCTGATTCCTTCTGTTAACCAGAATTCCAACATTTCCGTCATAAGCATCCCAGCTTGATAATATTAATTGACAGCCTTAAAGTATCAAATAAAGAACTTAAGATCAGATAAATGTTCTCATTGTAAAAATGTTTATTATTATTATTATTATTAGCACCGCGTCTTACTACCCGTTCGGGTTATACGCACTTACGCTAATGTATAATGGTAGGGTTGGTAGGGTGATTGTGAGATGAAATGTAGGACCTACAGTTTAACGTGGAATTCGAACCACGGTGGAGGCCTGGCATTCCCCATATTCACAAGTTGCGATTATCTTGTCAGAGGGGAAGGAAGGGTTTGGCAATCAGTGTAAATATTTTAAAGCCTCTAAACCATAATCCCTTAGCAGGAAAAAAAAAATCCCACAAGAGAACAGAATTGTTCAGTGCTAGAAAACCTAGTCGAGTTAGAATGCTTTAAATAAGATTCAAAGGTCAGCAAAGTTTTTTTTTGCACCGCATCTTACTACCCGTTCGGGTTATACGTTTATGTACGAGTTACCCTATTGGTTCTATGTATTAGGAAGGTTATATTTATATGAAGTGTATCCGAATTTGCGTAGAGTGGAAGAGTAAAACTATTTTGTAAAAAAAAACAGCCTCAGTACACCCGACCGCGATTTGAACCTCTATCTCTCTTTTATCCGCAGTCTAGTGACTAGGTTTGTTAAATTAGTCACATGACAACTTTTTTCTTATATAAGCGAAGAGGGTGTTTTGTGATGGGTATAGGTATCTAGGTACTTTCACCACAAACCTTCTGGGCACATACAAGAAGACATAACTCACGTGATTCAGTGTTAGATAACCATTCCAATCATTCCAATGTCAATGACGGGAAGATCGGGGTTTCGAGTCCTGACTGGATCTACAGAGGCTTTTTCCCTTGACTAGTTTCCCAATTTCCCTCCATTAAAATGCAGTACATCTCTTTTAAATACAAACGTCCTAATCCGTGGACCATTAGCATAATTAGTACATATTATCAGAACCGCTTCGGTAGCCGCGTGGTAGACTGCTGATAACGGGGAGATTGGGGTTCTAATCTAGGTCGGGTGGACTGAGGGTTGTTTTTCCTAAATGGTTTTTCACTCTCCCTCTACGCAAATGCAGTTACATTTCCTATAAGTATAAACCATTCATATCTAAAACCATTAGAGTAATTAATAAATAATCGTATAACCCGAATGGGTAGTTAGACGTGATTACAAAAAAGAAGCCAAACGCTGCATTTGAGCATAAAGAATTAAAAACGATGACACCTGTTTATAGTATGGTTGCAGATGAGGCTATAGGCACACATAATGTTGTTCTAAAAATCTGATGAACTGGTTTAACTAATGAAAATCTTGAGTTTTGGAAGATGTTGAGGCTTAACCAATGAGTGTGTTATGCTTAATAAATCAAAATAATAAGAAAAATGACTAATATATGATTTTGATTAGGGTTATTAGCTTAATATAGTACAATAGCGGATATTTAATTAGAATTGAACTAGGCCTACTGCGAAATAGTATTTTTGAAATAATTATGACAAAATTTAATGTTAAACTGATATTTTCCCCTTTCTCCAACTATAGAGCACAAATTCATATACTTGAAAAAATATAATGACACCCGAACACTAGAATTGAAGCTCGGACCCTTGGCTTAGCACGTCTATGCTCTACCACTGAGCTATCCATGATTCATCTATTTCTCAAGGTCAATCTACACTCATATACAGACAAACTCTGCCTTAAAACACAGAGTGAAAATTTACCTTGAACGTGGGATGAAACCTTAATAGCTCAGTGGTAAAACATTATCCTGCTCTGCTAGAAGTCCCTGGTTCACTTCTCGTGTCCAGGTGCCATTCTTCGAATTTACGAATGTGCTACTTTAGTGCGGATACATAGTACGTAGCATAGATATATGAGCCAGTTTCATAGTCAAATTTTGTGCGCCTCAAGTGCGGCGCTACACTAAATACATGACGACACCTACCTAAACTCGAATGGAATGAGCCGTTCTCGCATAGGAAACTGGCCCATTCCATTCTGGTTTAGGTAGGTGTCGTCATGTACTTAGTGTAGCACCGCACTTGAGGCGCACTAAATTTGACTATGAAACTGGCCCTAAATCTCGATGCCCCAAGCATCGCTATTCATGTACAAGTGTTAGCTTTATCCATTATAATATAGGGCAGGGGGTCTTCAACCCGCGACCCACCATAACATATTTTACGGCCCGTTGGCTCATCAAAAGTATAAAATAATTTCAAGAGAAAAAATTACAAATACAGATATATATATATATATATATATATATATTAGGCCTATATAATAAAATAATAAAATAAATACGTGTTTTAAGTTATTTAGTAAACTAATATTGCTTTATACGTGAAGAAAGATATTACGTTTTCATACAAATTTACTTTGAACCGGCAAATACGAGTAACTACTCTATTAGACAAGGGAGGGAGTACTATTTCGGGAATGTTCGAACATTGTCGGGAATGTACGGAAATAGTCGAGAGTATTCGAACATAGTCGGGATTGTTCGCGTTCCCTCAACCCCGCTGAGACACTCGGGACGTCAAAAGCAAAAATATATATTAAGTGTCCAATCCCAATATTGTGGGTACGGTATTACGGCCTACGAGCCAACAAGAGACATAAATGTTGCACCTTGGACCTTAAAAGGTTGAATACCTCAAATATAGGGCATCTATAGTTAGAAGGGTGGTAGGTAACAGCTAGAAAAAGCTATCATGTATTCATTCGCCAAACCATATGCTCTGTAAGACCATATGTTGAGCTGTCTTTACTTTTGGTAGTCAAAATTCTCACAACAAACAATTGGTTTTTATTCATTAACCGTTTTTATATTATTGAAACACGAAATTATGAAAACATCCGTTTCGATGTTTCTTTTTTGTGGAAGCAGCGTCTTTTGTTCACTTGAAAAATGTCCTACAAATGAGAGCTTCTAAAATGTGGCATTCTCTTAATAAATCAAGATGGCAAACCATCCGAAACAAGGGCTGTTAGTGACTACTACAAACCGTACTGTCTATTGTTTTACTGCACTATTTACAAAATAAAAACGTTTCATTTTGAAACTAATATTTTATATGGGTGTTTTTCTACGTAATAAGACACATTTTTCAATTTGATGGTCAATTATAACAAGATATAAATGTGAATATATTAATTTTTAATTTACTATCTCATGCACTAACAATATCTATTGTTGCAACAGTCGAAAACCAGATACCATTTTATTTTCGATTAATATATTTTGTTCTTTTGATAAATTACGAAAAAACCCCAACTATATAGTAGACCTACTCCCTAGGGAAGTATTATTAGATTCGTTTGATAATAATGTGATAAGATAGTATTATTAAACAAATATTGATTATTTCCGAATATGTTGACATTAATCAAGTTCAGACAATGTTTGCAACGGTAAACCTTCTCCTGGCTGTTACCACCTTTCCAGCCTTGGATGTCCTATACGAACTGAAACAATAACATTATATATATATATATATATAATATTATTGGATAAAAAAATTATATATATATATATAATGTTATTGGATAATAAAATTATATATATATAATGTTATTGGATAATAAAATTATATATATATAATGTTATTGGATAATAAAATTGAACAATACTGCTGTAGAGTTTAAGTATGACGTCTTTGGAACTCAAACTTAAGTATGAAATTTGGTTTGAATACTAATGATTATTAATTAAATGAAAATGAAAAACATTTGCGTATAAAGGAAACCGATTTAACTGTAGCAATACATAAATGGGTGACCAACTAGTCTACGCTTATATACATACTAATCTCGGTTCTATTTTACTATTATAGATCCCAAGAGATAGTAGTACAGTTTCTTAAACTTTATTTATATTATATATATAATGTTTAGGAAACTGTATTATATATATAATACTATATTATATTATATAAATATAATGTTTAGGAAACTGTAGAACACACTACCATGACTATAAGCGATGTAATAAAAAGGGAACTCACTATACTATTTTGTTTCTTCAAAACTTTAATGATTAGATAAAGGAAAGAAAATGAGAGCACGATTGTTCGTTGAGTCTTCTCATAAAGATAAACTTACAAAATAGACCTTAAGTTGTGGTATGTTGCCACTTGATAGAACGGGTCTATTATCTCTTGGGATCTATAATAGTAAAATAGAACCGAGATTAATGTGTGTACAAGCGTAGAATGGATGATCACCGACTTATGTATTGCTACAATTAAATCGGTTTCCTTTATACGCAAATGTTTTTCATTTTCGTTTAATTAATAATCATTATTATTTGAACCAAATTTCATACTTAAGTTTGAGTTACAAAGACGTCATACTTAAACTCTACAGTAGTATTGTTGAATTTTAGTATCCAAATTTGTAATCATTAAGAGCGTGTATAACAGCACACCATGTGATACAGTCGGCCCAAAATCATAAATCTACACGAAAAATATCGCACTTAAATCATTTATGATTAACCATTAATAGAGATAAAGAGTTAATATAAGTTCCTAGTAAAGAATATTGTTGAAATATTAAATGATATTTGGGTTTTAAAAAACTACATTGAAAAGGCCATTTTTGAATATTTTAAAATGGCTACACATATAAGCATTATGCACAAATATTTATTCTGTCATGATAGTGACATACTGTAGTTATTAACAAGAAACTTTTTGGCTTTGTCCCCCATCGTCAATGCGGAAAATGTCGAGTAATCATTCAAATACGAATGCACAGCACATATTTCTGTCATATTTTGGTGTTTTTTTTTCCCCTTGTACTCCCATACCTCTGACGCACACACACACACACACATACACACACACACACACGAGCCGAGATCTGGGATGGGCCTGCTATTAATATTAATAGTATTAATAATACATTATATAAGTCAATCATTCTTGATATAAATTGTTAAAGGTGATTTAAATTTATAAAAAATTCTATAAATATAAGTTAATAGTGTTGCAAAGAAAAGTTTGGAAGAACAAAATATGGTTGAGAACGTTTTTTTAAACATTTTTAGAATCCTTAATCTGAATCTTAGACCATAATATGATAAATGAAATGAATGTTTATCCTTCAAATTTTATGTTGTTCACAATTAATCTTTGGTTAGTATAGGAAATATAAATCGTAGCTAAGTTATAACTTTTTGATTATACAGTAATATATATTCAAATTTTGTTAAGTGATATATAAGACATGATAAGATTAGGTGGACAGACAGGGTGACAAATGGAGAACTCCTAAGAAGAGTGGGTGAAAGGAGAACCATTTTGGATGTGATTCTTCGGCGCAAAGCAAACTGGATCGGACACATCCTTAGGAGAAACTGTCTTCTGCACGACGTCATAGAAGGAAGGGTTGAGGGAAAGCATAGGAAGAAGGAGGATTCAAATATATTATTATTATTTAGCACCGCGTCTTTACTACCCGTTCGGGTTATACGCTTTAAGTACTAATTACGCTAATGGATTAGGAATTAGGAAGGTTGAATTAGAGGAAGTGAATCCGTAATTGCGTGGAGGGAGAGTGGAAAACCATTTAGGAAAAACCAACCCCAATTCACCCGACCGAGATTCGAAACTCGATCTCCCCGTCCTCGGCAGTCGAGCTCAACACGACTAGCGCGTTTGCCAACTACGCCACCGAGGCGGGTGATTCAAATATTGGATGACTTGAATGAAATTAGAAAATTCTGGGAGCTGAAGGAGGCAGAGACCAAAGAAAATGGGGGTTCTAAGTTCACCGACAAAAGGAATGGACCTGTCTTAAGATAAATTAGCTAATGATAACTATAAGTGATAAATAATTATCTGGAGCCTGATATTGAGTTTGTCCTATACTTAATTTCGTCAGAGCTATAGAGAGTTAAGCCATAGTAATTATTTTTTTAGATAAATAAATATAAATCAAGGTTTTTCTTAGTTAAAAAATTTTTAAAAATTTTCAAATCCTCGAATATCTAATATCCTTAAAGATTCGAAGGAACCTTTCCCTAGATTTTACACCAAGTTACTAAGGAGCATTAATGAAGAATTATCCCCTCATTAGTTTCCAACCAATAATTCAAAAGTGTCAACTCACTTGATTAGATATCTCAACGAAGCATTGTTGCAGCTTCAAAGTCACGGAAATATAACAATAATAATTATTATCCAATGTCAAATCACTTAAAAACAATTTAGAACGGTATCGTCAAGAAATGTCATTTTTAAGCCGGTTTAAAAAAATCACACTGAGTTTTTCGAGTCGAAACAATCACTTTATTAAACTTATCGTCACGTGTGAATCGATGCGATGAAGTATCCAGTTCATAGCCCACATCGTTGCGGTAATATTTATCTCGTTAGGAGCGAAACCATTCACACGGGACTTGCTGCTCCTAAGGTCGCATCTCGTTCGACTCAAACCTCAACCATCAATGACTCTCGCAAGCCGACCGCCCTTGACTAAAAACTACCAGACGTGTTGTTTGTTGTCTCTTAGCGGCGTGATAATCATCCTTGCCTCCTCGCGTGACGTCACGGTTAGAATTAATTAGGCGGATGGACAAATACCCCAGGTGACACATTTAGTCAAAACCATCCCTCACACTCTTCCCGCCAAAGACTTGTGGGGAAGGGCATTGACCCTTCCATCCCGTGAACCAGGCGGGATTACAACCATGTTGAAGATTGCTTATCAGTGAGTCTGATAAGGTTTTAACTCTTGTGTCAACATCAAGCAGGCTTGGTGTTTAAATAAAAATAATAAAAATCTGGTGAAATTATCGTTTTCTAAGTCTCCTGTACTGGAGGAGGAGATCTGTTGGAAGGTTGGGAGGTGGAAACTAGATAAAAAAAAAATTTCGTTGCACCCAAAAAGTCGTGTCTTTGTAACGTCATGTCAATATTTATTGGAATACATCATTTCATTCTGTTTTTATTAAGGAACCGCCTAATTGAAGAGAAATATTGCACTGTGATATTTCCTATGGGGGATCGCAATTTAGATTCACTAAAACAATAGTTTCAATTGTTGTAGTTTGTTGGTGTTGTGGTCTTGGGGTAAAGCGCTCGCCTTGAGACCCGATGTTCGTGGGTTCACACCCAACCTAGATCGAGATCAACGGTTTTTTCTTGAGCGATAAAAATACGTAGTACAACTTCCTCCGTAGGAGAAGTAGATCCGTAGGATCCATGTCGATTGTGGAATGTAAAAAAAAAAACTGGAAGGTATGTGAAAATACCTTTTTCACCAAAATTGGTAGGCTCTTTCTGGTTAGCTAGTAAAAATCCATTGTGTAAAGCAACAGGAAGCTACCACACTTTCAGGACTTCCCAGGTCATGTGCTTTCTCCCAGATGGTGAAGGCAGTACTAACTGGTTAAAAACCTGTGCACATACCCAGCTCCGAATTTATAGGTGACCTGGCGGTCTAGGTGTAAGGTGTCAGACTTCTGTGCTGGGCGTCCGGGGTTCAATCCTTGGTCTCGGAACAGATTTACCTGATTACCAAACGTGTATTAATCACATCTTGTGAATGTGTGGAATGCCAAGCCTCCACCGTGGTTCGGATTCCACGTTGAACTGAAAGTCCTCCATTTCATCTCACAATCACCCTACCATTACGCATTAGCGTAAGTGCGTATAACCCGAACGGGTAGTAAGACGCGGTTATAATAATAATAATAATAATAATAATTTCCAATTTCAATTTCCTTTATTATAGTGCTGGCCAACAGTCGTAAGACCTATAACAGGCCAGCACTGAATAGTACACGCGTACATACCTTATAATACATATATTTATACAAGAAAAAATGATAGACAAAAAATGGCTAAATAATGTTATATACTGATGAATAGTTACGAGATAAAAAGTAGTTAATAATAATAACAATAAAAAGTAGCATTAAAAACAAATAACTAAATAGTAAGCAGTAACATTATGCAAAAAATATATCAGAATATTGTAAGTTTAAATAATATAGGCAGAACCTCTACATGATAAATTATTGATATGGGACATCCTTAAATAACTCTCTGAGTTTAGCTTTCCTTTTATGATAAAAGTCAAATTCGACAAATCTAGAATTGGCGCTATGGATACAACGACCTATAGGGCTCGTCTTATAAGAGCTATCGAGAAAAAATAATTTAGGATTACGAGAAGCCCGAGAAGGGATATGAACGCCTACATGATCAAGGGCAAATTTGCAATAAATATTGTTATTGAAAATATTAAAAACAAAAAGGGCATCACAATAAAGTCTACGCGAGAAGAGAGTTTGGAGCCCTAAGAGGTTTCGAATTCTGTCATAATCATAATAAATCCGGTTACTAAAGAATTTATCATAGCATGCAGCAACAAATTTTCTTTGAATGTTTTCTAACCTAAGAGAGTCAGTTAAGGTAATGGAATTCCAAGCAACAGAGGCATATTCTAACTTAGATCTAACCAGGGCGTAATACAAACATAAAAAACAGTCAACTTTCTTAAATGATATAGTAATAAATTTAATAAGCCCAAGTAATTTCAATGACTGGGAAATGACATGGTCAACATGATAGTGGAAATAAAGTTTGTTATCCAGGAGGACACCAAGATCATTAATACAAAGTGTACGAACTATGTTATCACTGCCCAATTTATAAGTAAAAAAGAAAGGATTAGTTTTCCTAGTAAAAGATATAGATTTGGTCTTAGATTTATTGATAGACATTCCATTTTCCAAAGACCATTGTAAAATACCATTTACATCATTTTGTAAATCTATACAATCTGCTATTGATTTGATAGTTTTAAATAATTTTACATCATCAGCAAAGAGTAAATAACTAGACGAGTTCAAATATTTACCAATGTCATCAATAAACACATTAAAGAGAAGAGGACCTAAATTAGAACCCTGAGGTATGCCACAGGGTGCTAAAAATGTATTTGAGGTATGTGAATCAATTTTAATAATGAATGATCTTTCATGCAAATAACTGCTAAACCAATTTACATAAGAGTGAGAGAGTCCAAAATTACCAAGCTTAGAGAGAATAATATTATGCTGACATAAATCAAATGCCTTACTTTGGTCAAAATAAATAGCATCAACCTGACCTTGGGCAGAGACTTGAGGGGCAACATGCCCAAGAAATTCTACTAAATTCGTGACAGTAGATTTATTTTTTATAAAGCCATGTTGATTATCTGATAGTTTATTTTTAAGGTGGTGGAAAGTATGCTCATGTATGATTTTCTCGAATACTTTGGAGAAAGTGTTTAAGAGGGAAATTGGTCTGTAATTACAAACATTTGTTCTTACCCCTTTTTTATAGATAGGTATGACAACAGATTGTTTCCATGTAAGAGGAAAAGTTCCATTTGATAGGCTAATGTTAAAAATATAGGCTAACAAAGGGCTGAAAATGCTGGCACAGCCTTTAACAATAAAACTTGGAATTCCATCTGTCCCGGCACATCTAGAAGAACTCAATTTTTTGTATAGCATTAGCAACATCCAAGGGTGTTATGTGGCATGGATACAAGGGCGCACTAGTTTCAATAACGGGGCAGGGTAAGACAGGAATAGCTGAATTATAAACGGAATGAAAGTAGGTCCCAAACTCATTAGCAATTAATAAAGGATCCACTATAGACTTGCCATCAATTTCTAGGTTGGATGGGAAAACTTTATTCATACGATTATTTTTAACAAATTTCCAAAAATCTTTAGGTTTGCATTTAATACTATTTTCAATTGATTTCATCCAGTTGGCTCTGTCTATAATCAAAGTAGTTAATAATAATAATAATAATAATAATAATAATAATATGAAAGTATGGGTAGCACATCGGTACTAACTCTCAGGTAGAAGACTCACGATTAATTCTCAATTAACTTATCTTAGAATCTTTTGTTTTGACCCTATTTAAAAATTGCTTTATTTATATTAAGAAAGCTGTATCTTTGTTTCCAACCATTAACTTTTGTCTTAGAACTGTGATATTTTATGTGAAACTCCTGTTAAGTAAGCTAATTTTATCTTTTGGTTACAAAACTTTGACTTAGGTTTTTGATTGTATGTTGTCGTGTTTACATCTTTCGCCCTTACTTAGTCCTGAACGATATTTTGAAATAACAATCCGCCTAACCGCATCAGTGGCCACGTGGTTTAACGCGCTACTCTTGTGTTGAACTAGCTTACCTGAGATGGGGATATTAGGGTTCAATCCCGTGTGGATGTACAGGGGATGGTTTTTCCTGAGTGGTTTATCACTCTCCTTCAATGAAAATGTGGGTGCATTTCCTCTCAATTAAACCTTCCTAATCCCTAAACCAGTAGTGTAATTATTACACAAACATAGAATCTGAATGGTTAGTAAGACGCGGTGCTAAAAAAAACTATGTTTAAATAACGTGGGATTTCTATACATCTGCAACGTGCCTCAATGATCCGGTAGGCGGCCTCCTTAGCGGGTAACGTCTTGATTAAACGTTTTTTAAAGTGAGAATTCTGCAGAGAAGTGCTTTTTTTATAACTTATTTTTAATGATACTCGTTTTATTAACCAAACGGTATATTTCATTCTTCATATTTACTCTATCGGAGTCAGGGGGAAGGTATTATTTAGATTAAGTGTACCCGAATTTACGTGGAAGGAAGTTGGAAACCATTTAGGAGAAAAGCACCTCACATTAATATTTCATAATTAATATTCATAGACGTTCATTATTAAGTATAAAAACAATTTTTTTTTATAAATTCCAAAATAGTTGTTGAAAAAAATAGTCGAATTGCAAACGCTTGGCGTTCTGTCACAGGTAAATGTAATTTTGGTTTGCTTCTTATAAGTGGTAGTGTTGTGGTTGTTAAGCTTATGTAATTGTTCCCATTGATGAAATAGATCTTGTGAAGTGTTAAAGTGTTCGATTGTCAATTTAGTTTGACAGTGTTTGAAAGTGTGAACTATGGAAGGGGACTCGGATTTGAAAACTGTTCCCTCACGACAAAGCTTGGGGAAGGGACCTGAGAAAAGTAGCAGGGTTAGTGAAGGTAGTTCAGTGGGATGTAGCAGTGCCGATCACCTTTCTCAATGCTGTGCTCTCGACCGATTATTCGCAGTTTCGTTTGGAGCTCTCACTTTTGAAGAGAAACATCAAGTAATAATGAAAGGTAGGCCAACTTCAGACATTTCTGCTAAAACAAAAATGAAAGAATATACACGTAATTTCAAAACAGAATATTATACTTCTTCAAAACGGATAACTGGATGCAAATCAAAGCCTAGATGCGCCATGAAAAGACTCATTCACACCTATCCACAGTAACTGAATTAAAAACTTTCGGGAAAAACAGAATATATTTTCAACTGAGTGAGAAAAAAAGGCTAGACGTTTAAAACATAATGCAGAAGTTGGTTCAAACCGAGAACTAATGAAACTATTAATTGATGTGTGCTGTTTTTTTGGCTAAACAAAATCTGCCATTCAGAGGTCACGATGAACGGGAAGATTCCCTTAACCGGGGAAACTATATTGATCTAATGCAGTTACTTTCTAAATGCGATAGTAAATTGGATTTTCATCTCCAGACATCATTGAATGTACTGGTGATTAGTTTTAGATAAGATTAAGTCAGAAATAAATGATGCATTTTTTCTATCAATAAAATTGGACGAAACTGTGGGCATTTCAAAGCTCTTTCATCTTTCGACAGTCCCTCGATATGTGAAAGATGATAACATTTATGAAAGATTTATTGGTTTTTCAGATGTCAGCAGGGATTGCACTGAAATTGTTTTAAGTGAACATGTTTTTTAAATCCTCTCTCGTTTTAATTGTGAGCAAAAACTTGTAGCTTAAGCGTATTGTGGAGCCGCTACACTTTCTGGACATTTAAATGGTGTACAAACGCTTGTGAAATAGAGGTGCCCAGGTGCACTCTTCCTCCACTGTTATGCTCACAAACTCAGTCTTGTTCTCTATCAGTTTGTGAATCATATAACAGCATGCAAGATATGTTTAAGACATTGAGTGGCATCCCAAATTTATTCTCACTTTAATCGAAACGAATTAACGCTCTTAATCAATCTGAGGTAAAGAAGCGGTTTCCAACAGTTGCTAGTACATGGTGAAATTACAATGCGTCATCATTGAAAAATATCAATTCCGCCTTTCTACTGAAGGTTTTCAGCAACATTTTTTTTTCTCACTGACACATTATTAAAAAGTCTTCAAACCAAAACTTTCGATAAAAAATACTGCATCGATAAAGTAAAGGAGATCTCTCACCTCAATAGATGCTAGAAACGACTTTGAAGAGACGTATAGAAAATTAGAAGATGATGACAACGTGGAAGCTCCTAAGAAGAGACGTAGAAAAGATGGCCCATTGAATCCCAGAAATAAATAATAAAATTATTGAGACCATGGTTGGGAAGGTGGAGCTGAGATTTCAAGACCTTAATGAGTTGCAATTTATTGAGCTGCTAGATTTAAAAATAATTCAAAGCTTCTAATCTCGATTTCCTAACAGTTTATTTTTGTCAATTCAGTCAAGCTACGGTAGTCTTTTCAATTTTGGCAGTTTTCGGAGTGAACTAGTCTAAAGACTATCAGACTTTTCATACAAAACTGTGACTGAAATTGTGAAGTTTCTAGAGGAAACAGACTTGGCAGAAGAATCTTACCAAGAAACTTTTAAATTATATTGTTTGGTATCAACATAAGAGTGAGCACACCCACTATTGTTTGAAACGTATTAAGACGAATGTGCGTAACACCCAGTGTGAGAATAGGCTCTCCACACTTTCCCTGTTGTCAGTTGAAAAAGTCTAGTTAGATTATATGCAGAGTCAAACATCATTATATGACGTTATCGACAAATTCATTCAGAAAGGTGACAGAAGGATCGCACTAATTTACACATATAGGCAAGATTTCACTATTAATTTTGTGTTTACTTATTTATTTGTTTATTTTTATTCATGCTTTTGTTTAATTTATATCTTTATTTATATATTTGTTTGTTTATTCAATGTCTAAATATTGTGAATCGGTTGAAGAGAGCTAAATTTCGTAACCTATGACCTGTAAAAGTGTATTTGCTAAGCTACATATTGTATATTATATGGAGAGTATTCCTCTTAGCACCATAATGGAAGGTATCTTCAAACCTAGTCCTCTTTAAGAAAAGACACCGCACGCTACTGATCGTAAGAATCCACGCTTCAGGCTATGGTCAGACCTATCTTGAAGTCCCTGGTTTGAATCACTTGAAAAATTGTTTTAAATCTACAAATGAAAGGAATAAAGGATAATAATTAAGAGTTATTCAAAGTAGAATCATTCAGACAGGAGAATTATGATTTATTCAGAGTGGAGATAATCAGACAGAATAGTTAGTAGTTATTCAAAGTAGAGACATCCAGACAGAATAATTATGAGTTATTTAGAGTGGAGACATTCAGACAAGAATAATTATGAATTATTCAAAGTAGAGACATTCAGACAGAATAATTAGGAGTTATTCAGAGTAGAGACATTCAGACAGAATAATTATGAGTTATTTAGAGTTGAGACAATCAGACAGTATAGTTATGAGTTATTTAGAGTGGAGACATTAAGAGAATAGAACTAAAAGTTATTAAATGTTATAAGTGTGATTCCAGGCGTTAATATTCCGATTTGTGATTAACTTATTAACACTGATAATAATAATAATAATAATAATAATAATAATAATAATATCGTAGTTGGCCTCCAATAACCCTAAGCTTGTTCCATTGCTATCCAGTCTTTCCATGATTTTTTTTCTTCGGTTCTACTCGTGTTACTACGCCCACATTTGACTGGAGAGTAAGACATCCATTTCAGATGAATCCCACTCAATCCCCAGTATTCACACATAGATCTCCCTGTCACTGACCAACTAGATTAGACGACACTAGCTTGCCTTTGTTCACATACCCGCCGGTACGTGTGCTATAGTTGTAGGCCTTGTACTCTGAGCACCGCGCTGTGTAGCGGGTCAGTCTGCTGTAAGGGGGAGCAAAACGGAGCTAGCCTACCGTGTATACAGGCTAGCCTAACTGAGCGGGGCTCATGGCACACCAGAATGGCATAGTTATATGATTGGCATTCAGCAAGGTTCAAATTATTAGTGTTATTATTACTATTATTATTGTTTACTACTATTATTAATATCTATTATAATTATTGTAGCATGGAGAGATATATAGAATTAATAATATAAGGAACACACTTAAATGTCACATACAATTAAAATTTGATAGGTATAAACACCTTATAGTCAGTTAAATCTAGATAAATTAATTAATAGAGTGCAAAATAATTTTATTTTAACTAAAAAGTCAATAATTATTTCATTTAGAAAATCAAGTAAATTACAAAATACACATAGACAACCATTTTGTAATTGACTTGATCTTTCTAAATGAAATTGTTATTGACTTTTTAGTTTAAATAAAATTATTTCATTTAGAAAGATCAAGTCAATTACAAAATGGTTGTGTATGTGTATTTTGTAACTTACTTGATATTTTTAAATGAAATAATTATTGACTTGTTAGTTTAAATAAAATCATTTGGCACTATCAATTAATTTATCTAGATTTAGCTGACTAAAAGGTATTACCTATAAAGTTTTAATTGTATGTGACATTTAATGATTTAAGTTGTTCCGTATATTAATAATTGTATTATTATTGTGAAAAAATGGAAGGATAGATGGTGAAATCGATAGACGGGTGAATGAATCTCGGAGAGTATTTGTATATGTGGAGTATTGCAAAAAAAAATGAATTATCTTAAGAAGCAAAGGGAGCAATATATAAAAATGTGTTGATGCCAACATTGTTTTATGGATGTGAAGCGTGGGTTATGTATGTGGAAAACTCATATGGACATAGTCAATAATGTACGAGTGCTGAAGGAGTGCGGTTTGAAAAAGAATCCATTAATTAGGTAAATGTGAAAGAAGCGTCTTACGTTGGTTTGGGCATGTTGGGAGGATGACTGTTGTTCGAGTGACAAAACAGATGTATGAAGGTAGAGTGTGTGGATAAAAAGGAAGGGGTAGGCCATGTAAGACATGGTTAAATGTGGTAGACGAGTGTGTGAAAAATAGAAACACAAAGAGTTAAAAGAACTGACTCTCAGATTGAAAATTTGGTCACTACTTGCTATGATAAATTGTTTTTCAACAATCTTTACACAGATTTTTATAGAATTCAAAACCTCTTCAAAAACTCTCTCCTAACAAACACTTTATTGGTATGCAATTTTTGTTTTTAACATATTATTTAATAGCAAAATTTCTTGTCTATATGCCCTAGAATATATGGGCATTCATGTGCCCTTTCATGGATCTCGAAATCCTAAAACATTTTCTATAAAAAGCTCATGCAAACTCAGCCCTCTGGGTGGTTATAAAAGCAGCACTAACTCTAGATATCCAGAATATTTGTACAAAAGAAAAACCAAAATTAGTTATTTTTTTAAGGATCACCCTTATCATTAAGTAATTTCTTCTTTCTTCTTCTTCTTCTTATTCTCTACGTTTCGGCCAGCTACGGCCTACGGACCACGTTATTTCAACTGTTTTCTTCATTGGTCTTTTTAACTTTCGGCCAGTATTCGCGCATTATTTTCTGATGCTGTTCCTTTCTTCCTTCAGTCCACGTCTTGCCTATTTTTCTTCTTGGGCTTTCCCTGGCGAACCTGGTATGCTCCAAGTGTCTTCTTAAGAGGCTCATGAGAAATTTAAACAAACCTTGTTTTCCCTCTTGGTGACCTGGCGGTCTAGGGGTAAGGTGTCAGACTTCTATGCTGGTGGCCGGGGTTCAATCCGTGGTCCCGGCAAAGATTTATCTGATTACCAAACCCTTCCTTCACCTCTGACAAGACATCTTGTGAATGTGGGGAATGCCAGGCCTCCACCGTGGTTCGGATTCCACGTTAAACTGTAGGTCCTTCATTTCATCTCACAATCACCCTACCATTACACATTAGTGTAAGTGCGTATAGCCCGAACGGGTTGTAAGACGTGGTGCTAATAATAATAATAATAATAATCTTCCCTCTATTATTATTATTATTATTATTATTATTATTATTATTATTATTATTACTTATTGATTTGCGTTATTGTAGTCACTTGTACATCTACATGATTTAAATTTTTTTAAGCCCCGTGTTGTTCTGTATTTGTTCAGTGCAAGCCTGGAGGTCTCAACTTTTTTTTTTAGCACGGCATCTTACTACCCATTCGGCTTACAAACTTATTTACTAGCTAGCTGTTTCCTGCGACTTCGTTCGCGTTTTCACTTTTTTTTTAATGACTCGCGTGGAAACTGAGGGTAAAATTACATAGGTTGTTATTCACAGGGGGTTATGACTATTTATTTTTTGTTCATACTTAAGAGTACCTCTTTATATACTACATTAGAGGTTCTTCCCTCAGGTGATAACACGACCAGGCTGCTAGGTGAGCTCACTCCAAGCTTTCTAGGTCCAAGGGTTTGGGCTGGGCGTTGATGAGTCAGTCAGTGAGTCAGGACTTTTTTATATATATATATTACACTAATGGTTTTAGGGATTAAGAAGGTTATATCTAGAGGAAGTGTACCTACATTTGTATGGAGGGAAGTGTAAAACATTTTGAAAAAAAAACACCCGACCAAGATTCAAACCTTTATCTCCCTGTCAATGGCAGTCTAGTATGTGAGAATAGCACCTTAGACCATTCGGCCACCGAAGTCCGTGTTTCAACTGTTGGCTAGCACTTTAAGAAAAGTGAAAGAGTATTATCAATATTATTATTATTAATCATAAAAGAAGAAACAAACTCTGAAAGCTATTCAAGGAACTAACTTAGCATAAAGGAATTTATTATTTGTTCTTCACTAAAATGTTTAAGAAATACTTTGCTTTTTGATTGATTATTCTATATAGTGTTATAATATGTTATCTTATTTATTTTTCAGTGCTGGTCTGTGACTGTTGGTCAGCACTATGATAAAGGAAATTAAAATGGAAAATAATGGCACATTTATACAGAAATTATTAATGTCAATGCAAGTGTGTAGATTAATCCCCCTCTCCTCAAAACATCATCACCCTGCCACTAGCGTGAGGGCGAGTTCTTTAGTTTGAGGGACGCGACAAAGAAGTAGTTCACCAAATGAGAGATAATTTTTTCATTCCATTTTTAATCAATTAACTCCAAATTCGTGTATTTTCATTGTTTCTTCCACAACCTCGTGCAACCCTTGGCCTTTCAATTAGTTTTAACATTCTTTTGTTTCATTAGCTTAAAGTTTTTAATTATATTGGTGATATTAATGGATAATTTTTATCTCTTAAATAATTATATTATTATAATATTTTTAAACTGGTTTTAAAATATGCAATCTTACCTTTGCCTAAAAATATAAAATTAAGTAAAAAAATTGTGAGATACTAATTCAGTAGATCTGGTTGAGATTCGAACCCATATTTTATCAGCAAGCCAATATAACACAAGAATGACCCCTTAGAACATTCGGTTGTTTAAGCAGATTACATATTTTTGAGGATATGTATCTTAATCTATACTTCTCTTTACACACGGACAGTTACCGGAGTAGATCATGCATAAACTATGCCAATCAACTCAACGCACTCAACCTCACTTTCCTTAGACTACAGCCAATATACAGACATTGTCAAACGGTGTTTATTTCACCCCCTTTTTTAAACATTTTTCATGATTCCTTTTTTAGTGAAAAGTAGCCTTAGAAAATTATCATCCAAGCAAAATTATTTCACATGATTCTATAGCCTTCATATCGAGTCCTCCGTATTAATATAATATATAAAATATATCATATATATATGCAGGGTGGCCCATAAGTAGTTGACCATACTTTGACGTGCCGTAACTTCCAGCAGAGTCAGCATGAAATGAAAACAGATGGCTTATTTAAGAATGTTCTAATGTTGTTTTTCTTACAGGTTGAACTTTTGAAATGTTGACTAGTAGGATTCCTCTGGAGGGACGAAGTCAGTGCGTACACCTGTACTCCCCAACCAACAACGTGCAGGAAGTTCATTGCCTTATGCGTGTGTGTGGACCGGATGTACCAAAGCCGAAGACCATTGCACGTTTAAACAAACACTTCAAAGCAACTGGCACCTTACTGGATATGTTGCGTGCAGGGAGACCAAAAACTCTCAAAACGGCCGAGAAGAAGGAGCGCCTGCAGCAGGAGTTAGCGTTGTCACCCCACAAATTCAAATCAACACGCCGTCTGTCCGCAACACTGGCAATTCCCAGAACATCATTACAGCAAATGATCAAAGATATGAAATTGAAACCATATCGTCCAAGACTCATCAACAGTTTGAATGAAGATGATCCTGATCACCACCTGCAGTTTGCTGAAGAGTGGCTCACCAATTCGGAAGAGGACCCACAGTTTCAACAGTGTGTTGTGTGGACTGATGAAGCCAAATTTCACCTGTCTGGTAGTGTAAAAAGACATAATTGTGTTTAATGGCGTGAGTCGAATCCAAATGGGGTAGTTGAGTACGATGATAAAAGTACCGGCGTCATGGTCTGGGTAGGTGTTATGGAGCAAGGTGTCAATGGCCCTTTCTTCTTTGAAGATGGCGTCAACGGGGAGAACTACCTGAAGCTCATTAGGTACACTCCCTTTACTCCAACAGAGAGACCACTTTGATCAGTGGTGGTGGCAGCAGGATGAAGCCCCCCCCTCATTATGCCAGAACAGTACAAAATTGGTTGGACCAGGCATTCCCCAGACCTTGGATCGGAAGTCGCGGGCTAATTGGGTAGCCAGCCTGCTCTTCTGACCTCACCCCATCAGACTTTTTCCAAACTGTGGGATTTGGACAAAAAGAAAGTGGATTTATGGGTGATTTTTTCCCTGGGTACCATGACTTGTGCCTATTACTTTATGAAATTTATTTACTGTGAAATAATCTTTGAAGGACAAATTTTATTAACTTTTTTTTTATTGGAGGTATTTAATGTTTCAAGATTCAGTACTACATCAGTCAATTCATCACTGTAAAAAGGGAAGTCAGGATTTTACCAATATGATAAATTTGCTTACTACCAGGAATTAAACCTTTATATCAATATACAAACATTATAACAATATAAATTAGGTTTAGAACTTAAAACATTGTAATCGAATAAATTGAAAAATTACACCCAGACACGGGAATCAAACCCTGGACTTTAGCTTAATACGCCAACTACCCTTGGTCTATCCAGGGATCATCCAATTCTCAGGGTAATTCCTCACTCATATTTTAAGGCAGAGTCTGTGATGGACGTGTGAATACCATCAGCTTCTAAAATATATAATTGATACCCCAGTCACCGGCAACTCGCTTGTGATTTTATGCTGCCAATGGTACAAAATACACTGCACATTCCAAGCTAATCAAGATGGAAGAAAGCTACGCAATACAATCAACTATTTAGGCAAGGCGTAGTTTGGGGAATGAATGATTATAATTACGGATATGATTCATATTTTGAAAAATGACACCTGGACGCTGGAATTAATTCCGATTATAATTTGAGATGTGGCTCGTGTCTGTAATTATAATCATTCATCCCCTAATCTTCGCCTTTTATATATTCTTAACTGTATTGTGTTTCTTTCTTCCATCTTAAAATATTGTGTTCAAGAACTGTAACTGTTTAGGCTTAATTTATTATATTAAATAATAAATTAGGTTAAGATAAAGAATACATGTTTGGAGCTAATTAAAAAAAAATAAATTAGCACTCTTAACATCAAATTACTACACTCAATCTAAAGGATAAGGATGAAGAGAGAAGTCGAGATGAATTATGCCAACAAAAGCATGAACCGAGGAAGGTAAAACCAGTATGATATGTCCAGGGTATGAAAACAAACTTTTTCAGCTTGGCATTTGAACGGATTTTTGATGTATCTTTTCACGTGTTAATAAACATTAGATATGCTTTATATAATAATTACGCTAGTGGGAATAGGATTAGAAAGGTACAAGGTAGAATATTGAGGAAAAGTATTAACGTTTGTGTGGTGAAAGGGGGAAACCATTCAGGAAAAACCATCAGGAAGGGATTTAAGCCCTGACCTCATCACTGACAAACCAGACTAAATAAGCTTTGTATTTAGACCACGTGTCCACTGATTCTGATGTTTTTAACTGCCCTGTGTGGCTTTATGCATAAATAAATCTATTAAAAGCTTCACATCTATAGCCTTCTTATCTATCCTATGTCACAAATTTACAACATTGTGGTGTTTTATTTTCACAGATTTCATTTTTCATTCCAACATATTTCAAGGAAACAATACACATTCTTTAACTTTGTGGTTCTTAGAAAATTTCACATTGATATACATTATGTAGATAATAAATTTTGTTCACATCTTCAGATTTTCCCAACATTTTGGGTTTTATGTGAATAACAACAATCTGAAAGTAGGATAAGGAACCATTTTCTTAGGCATGGACCTAACAACACTGCATCATTTTAACAAGTGGCTCGGCCTAGCCGTTGCAAGCCCACAGGGTGATTACATTAATTCCATTTAGAATAACGAGCATATTGCATAAATTAGTAGCTACATTTCATAATATTTCAAAATCCTTTATTACAATAAATTTTGTCTTTAAAATGTGTTATAAATCTAAATGTCCATTTAAGTATAAATAAAAATGTTATATTTAAAAAAAATACAACAAACAAACACACATTACATAAAATACCATATATTTGAAAATAACATTTTGAGACTACATCAAAGTACATTTGCTTGAAATTGCGATCCAGTGATTTGAAACATTCTTTTATTAAGTAAAAACACCACATATAACATTTTGAAGACAACCAAAAGGCACTATAATGTTTTATTTGGCGGTTATATTTAAATAAATATACTTTGTAGCTACTTCCACTCTTTACCTAAGACTAAAATTAGTTTTTAGATTTGATGTAACTAATTAAGTAAATTAATTATTTAACTAACTTGTGTAGACCTTGCATGTTTAGAAAAATAATTTTACACAAGTCCTATGAAAAAATTATATACATCTTATCACATTAAGTAAGGTACTTAAAAGTTATTTCTGTAGCAGTGTAGTGTGTATATAATTCACATGATAAATCAATTAAAAATTAACATAACGTTTTATAGAATTGTTTTTAGATCAACAAATCAAAATACTTTTAATCTTTGTTTAGAAAAGATTTTTCACATTAAGAAATAATTTAGTTTGTGATGTATTTTATAGCTAGTAATATTTTTGGGGCTTGTCAATTTTCCTAGTACCTACCGTATGTTAAGTGTGAATGGCTTGTTTCTATATCCTCATTTGGGTTTATTTTTGTCTATTTAAATATACTACAATTTTGTTAACTAGTGTTGCACAGAAAATTTAACTTAAATTATTGAAAATTGTGAGTTTTTAATTTTACTAGTTTAATTTAGTAGGTACTTAAATTTTATAACACCTTAATATTTACTTAAATCAAATAATTTAACATATATCTGTATTTAAGTATTCAAAAACTTCCACTCTACTTTTAGATAAAGTTAGTCTAATAAAACTTTAAGTAAACTCAATTTTCTAATCTGTTGGGTAAATAATACAGCTTGATTAGCTTATAGAATAAAAATTTAATGCAGTCAGTCTTAAGTATAGGCTAAGTTAATCTCTTTTAACAAAATTAAATTTGTCATAACCCTATAAAAATATTCATCTTAGATTTTTTTTTTAAAGATACATTTGAATCAACATGAAATAAATACCTACATGGAGTGCACATTCATCAACATTTAAAAAAATATATTCATTTAAATTACATTTAGAAAATATACCATTATTGTTTATATATACAGCAAGGAACTCTATTGACAATATATTCCAAAACATAGCCTATTGTGAATAACAATTGAAGTTAATAGATATAACTATATTATTAGTATAAATATAATACAAAATGTGTTAATTAATCAATTCAATACTACTAATATATTTCCATATATGTGAATGATCAAACTGCCAATATCTATAGATTTGAAATTGTTAATAAAAAATTAGTAGCATTATGTTTCAGTGGAGCAAACCAGAAATTTACTTCATGGAGAGTTTCATAAAATGTATTGAGGCTATTATTTTTGTACTTTTTTCAAATCTGGAATTTTTAGGACACTTTTAATGGGTGTATGGTAGACTCTTTGACTATTAAGTCCTAAGCCTAGTCCACATATAATGTATACACCAGACTCGCAGCCTTTAGGTTAAAATGGCTGCACTCATTGGTAGAGCTTCAATACAGAGGTAGCTAAGTACAGTTTCAAGACCACATCACTATCAAGCAGGAATTTTTAAAAACAGTTCGCTTTAAATATATGGTTTTACTTGGGAGCAGACAAAAATTGCCTTCTAGTGTCAATAAACCTGCTTTCACAAAGATAGTTTCAGGTAGCGCCTCCCTTCTCGTAAACCAATTCTCAAACGAGCTTATTCAACTGCGAATTACAAATAAAAAATAGAAAAAATAGGTTATATTCTTGTTCAAACGAATATTTTGCAAATTGTCTAATTGTGAACATTCTTCAAATACAATCGACTTGTTACTTGTACAAAAAGGTTTGTTCATTGAAAGGTAATTAAGGGGGGGTGGGATTGTTGGTACCTGAACTGAAGTGTTGTGTTCAAACCAACTTAATCTCAAGCTTGTAGCTTTTACAACAAACAATGTGTAAGCGAGTTGTTTCATTTGGAATTTGCCACTAGCGATACCCAGTGCTGAAGGATGAAGGAGCGTAGCAAAACTCCCCTAAGGATGAGTGTCTGGTGTTTCCTTGTCTGTGGCCTAGTTAAAGCTTAACCTATGCATTCGACACGTCAAGAATGTTTCAAGATGTTATAGTTGTACTTCATATATTTAAGTTTTTGCTAAAGTTTGTTTAGACCTTGTGGTAAATGTAGGGGGAGGGGGATGAACAACCAACATGACCTACCCAATGCTTACTACTGATATGTTTTATGGTGTGATAGATTTAGAATAGGTTGGACACTAAGATATGAGAATCAAATTCATTCAGCAGTGACTTTTGGGGTTTTGCTTTATTAAACTATTAAAGTGTAACCTTCTATTCACAATTTATTTGAACAGTCAGACATACATTGTTTGGATGATAATCAAGTAATTTGTCCATTAACTATAAAGGACAAGTTTTAGAATGAATGTGAGGGGAAAGTAAAATTGCATTGATTAGAAAGTCCTATAGGCCTAATGAATTGAGCTTAGGCAACTTTAGCAATGCAAAAAGAAAAGGCCAATGCCATCTTTAGAAACAACAACAGAATATTTAAACAGTTAATTTAGCAAGTTAGAAAAAAAACCAGCATAAATAATAATAATATCCGGGAACTGTACTTAGGTATAAACGGATATAATTAAAGTTATCAAGCAAAGGCCAATTAAGTGAAAGATGAGAATGTTAATCTTATGGCAGACACAAGCAATGTGTTGATTAGATAAAATGACCACTTCAGGTATATTTTGAATATTCATGAAGGGTTAGAATAGGTTGAGGGTATTGAAATCCATACTGCTGAGCCACTAGTCCTAGATACAAGTATTAGGGAAGTCAACAAATATATTATGAAGTTAATGAACCATACATCTCCATAAAATTCCAGCAGAGTTAATAAAGGGAGTTGGTGAAAAGTTAGTAATAGAAATTCATAAATTACTATGTTCCATAAATGCAACCATTAAGTTTTACCACAAGAATGGAAGTATGGTATTATAAAACCCATTTTCAAAAAGGGGAATAAGACAAAGTGTAATAACTAAAGAGGTATCTCATTACTACCAACATGTTATAAAATTTTCTTTTAACACAATTCTAATGAGGTTGGTACCATATGCAGAGGAAATAATTTGGGATTATCGGTGGGGATTTTGACCAAATAGATCAACAATGGATCAGATTCTTACTATTCGGCAAATATTAGGAAAAAAGGAGGAAAATAACATGATGATACATAAATTATATATAGATTTTTAAAAGGCCTATGATGCAGTTAAAAGAAGCAAATTCTATGAAATTTTAGTTAACTTGAAGAAACCATAAATCTTGTTAAGCTAAAATTACTGAAGTAGGTTCGACAAATATGCATTGTAGGCTATGGGTTGGACGTCTCTTATCAGACAGATATTTTCAAAATACATTATGGGTTGAAACAAGGAGATGCCATTCCCCATTAATTTTTAATTTAGCCTTAGTTTATGCTACTATGGCAATGCAAGAGAGTAGGGAAGGGTTGACATTAAATGGTACATTGCGGCTATTGGGATATGCAGATTATTTAGCTCCATTGGGCAATAGTAAGGAAGCTGTTGCAAAAATTGAAGTGAACACTGAAAAGACTAAGTATATGATCATTTAGAGATTATTTAGAACATAATTTGACATGGTTAGTGAGTACATATTTAGGAACAATTTTAATCAAAAATAATGATGTTAGAGTGTAAATTAGGAAAAGAGTACAATCAGGAGATGCATGCTATTACTCTGTCAGTAAGTTGATGTCATCTCATCTTTCAAGAAATGTAAAACTCATGCTACACAACACAAGCGTTTTATTAGTTGTTCTCTATGGGTGTGTAATGTGGTCTTTTTATCTTACATCACGAAAACAAATTTAGGGTGTTAGAAAACAAGACATTTAAGAAGACATTTGGTTCAAAAAGGATTAGGCTATTGGGAAGTGAAGAAGGTTACATAAAGATGAGTTACTCTGTACTTATCAAAATACATTGTTAGGATGGACAGTCTTGAGGGAAGGACATGTAGCACAAATGTAAGAATTTAAAAGTGTGGCCAGAGTGTTAACTGACAAACCAAATGGGAAGAGACCAATGGAAAGAACTAGATGTGGATGGAAGGGTAACATTAGAATGGACCTGAAAGAGATGGGATGTAATGAGGTGGACTGGATAGAAATAGCTCAAGATGGGATAGGTGGCAAACTTTTGTGTGACTATGAACTTTCAAGTTCCTAATTGCATAGAGTAAGTAAGTATGAGAGATCACAAATCAATAGTCAAGTCTCATCAAGCCACGGCCACTTTACCTGGCATCAACCCAAGAATTACAATTAAACCCATGTGGGATTTCATTCATAGAGTTCCTCATCATTTTATATTCAGATCCATCTTTCATATACAATATTTAAGTATTATGTTTTTATATATAGGCTACAATATGTATTGATTCGTAATGTAACTAATTTATACTATATTGTTAATGATAATCAATATACAAAAAAATAAAAAGGCTTTGTGAAACTGACACATGCCTGTAAATGACTTTTATCAGTTATTTTCACAATAATATGTTGGTACACTGAATAATTAAAATTACATTAAAAAAATACTTGTCAATGAAATATTCATAGTCAAGAGTATAATATATCAACACAAACTAATATCCACAACATCACAGTCATAATACTACTTGGCAATGTGACAGTATTTTAATCAGTTTTCATAATTAAGAGAGAAAACTAGATATAAACTGCCAAAGTAGATGCTTCAAGTTTCTGTCTTGTACTATGTTTAAAAACCACAATAATTATCAAGCTAATAAAAGACGAGTTTCTATTTCTTGTAAAGAGCACTTTGGTTTTTGTGTATCACATTTTCTCAGGAAACATTCAAAGTAGTAGCTCCTACTTAATAGACACAAATTCCACCATTAGGATTTGAGCTTTGAGAGACAAATTTGTTTTTGTAAGAGTGCACACTAAATTGTTATTGTACTAGTTAGAATCCTGTCCAAATGTTTTATTTCCTAGTTTATCTGGAATACATTAAATTAGAGATGTCACGATTCCTATTTTTTTCTATTTCGATTCTTGAAACCAATTCTTAAATTTTAAACTATATTTCAATTCCTCATCTGCATTTACAATTTAAATATTAATTTTTTCTACAAATTTTACTTGACATTAAAAATGTGCTTACTATTTAAATACATTTAAAATTAGGAGTAATAGCCAGCACACTTGCCTTATTGATACTGAAGTGGAAATTGTTACACACAAAACACATTTTTAAAGACAAACCTTCGCTGTCACAAACAGTCTCATCAGGTCAAGAGCGTAAAACTGATAAGGTTGTCAGTGACAGTGTAAGCTTGTCCTTAAAAATATGTCTGTGTGTTTCTTAGCATTATAACTAGACAATTTTTACTCCAGTATCATTAAGATAAACGTTTGAGGAGAGGTAGGTGGGGGGTGCAGTACACTTTTTGAATTGGAAGCGAACTCAAATCAAATATAATATAAAATATTTTCGAAGGCAAATCACAGTTTGAATATTTTATTTTAGTTGTTTTACACTTGAAAAAATATTAAATTGTGGTTATTTATATTACTTTATGCACTAAAATTACTTGTAAAATGTTTTATTTAACAATTGTCTGTAATATTGGTTGTTAATATGACAAATCAAGTTATTATAACAATGTAATCCAATTACTATAGTTTTTTACACGCGGTTTATTAATTTGTGATGTACAAAACAGCTAAGAATGGCTATAGTTGAACATAAATGGGAGTAATTTAGCTGTCAATATTTTTATTGGTAGAGCCGAAATTTGTTTCAAAGCGAAATCGATGCTGATGTTTGTTTCGAATCTAAGTCGAAGTTTTGAAGCTTCCACATCCAAACTAAGTGTGATGGCTATCCCTCCTAAGTTTAACCATGATTTAGCCTAGTGCCCCTCAATTCAAATTTAAAAAAAAACTAAAAGATATAAAAAGTAAAAATATATTCAAACAAAATGGCCATGTTAGATTTCCCGCACAGTATCATTATAACACTAAGATTGTGTTGAATACATTTACAATTCATTGGTACTTAATGAGCAGCAAATAAAAAACCACTTATAATGACTCTAGATAATAAAGGGCGGTGGCTAAAAGCTAGTAATAGGAATTCATAAATAATTATGTTCCTTAATGCAACCAAGTATTACCATAAGAACAGAAGGAAGGTATTATAATAACCAATTTTGAATATTGCTGTTACATTTAAGCACCAAAACTTTACTTTACTTTACTTTACTGTAATGTTTCATTTGTAAGCTAAAATTGAGGTAGCAAAAATAGTGATATTAAAATCAATTCTAGGTTATTACTTAAGTAGCGAGAATCGATGGTTTCAAGGAATTGAGTTTGAACCTTACACTAAATATTACATATTCCTCCATCGCAATAATTAACAAGGCACAATTCTCTTTTTTTTCTCTCATTGCCAGTCAAATCACTGTAATAACATAACATTTAGGAAATAGAAAGTGACTATGAGTGCTCCTGTTTCTTCTTTGAACGTAAGAATACAAACAAGTACTCAATTCCCCAAGCAATGCAACAGGTGTACACCAACACAGTCTGCGAGTGAATGCAAGCTGCATAGCTTCCCGTAACATCACGGATCACACCTACCAACATTCAAAACATATTTCAGTAAAATATTCTGCCGATTAAAACAGAATAAACATTATAGTAACACATTGTCTAATAATTTTGGTTACCCGCTTTGGTGGCCACATGGTCTAAGGCACTACTCTCACAGTAGACTAGACTGTCGATGATGGGGAGATTGTGGTTTGAATCTCGGTTGGGTGTATTGAGCAGGTTTTTTTTACAAAATGGTTTCCCACTCTCCCTCCATGCAAATATGGTTGCACTTTATCTAAATGTAGCCTTCATAAAGCCCTAAAACCATTAGCGTAATTAGTCAAGAAGTGCATAATCCTAATTGGTATTAAGATGTGTTTGTGGTCATCATTATAAAACTGAAATTTGGTGTCATTGTTTATAAAATAGTTTATACATAGACACCAAACATTGAAGTATTGTTGCCAGGAGCGGATTTACGACTTTGCCGCCCATAGGCACTAGATAATTTGCCGCCCACTTTTCATACCTTAATTTATAACCTTCTAAATCCCTGTTTCCCCCTACCAGCCCTCATACCCCGACACATATACCATTTAAACAAGTGTTATCTATGCAATGACAAATAAAATGTCCTTAAATTTTGTGATTATTTATTATATTGAGGTTTTAAAAGTAGTAAGAAACTAAGCAGAGACTTAAAAAGTTGAAACAAAATTAATACTCTTACATTATCACAACACACAAATTTAAATATTATTTAATTCAACAATATAAAGGTTGTATTAGTAGACCGTAGAGTTGAAACTACAAATTAAATATTAGCATGTACGCAATAAGAAAGTAGAAGATAATATCTTTTGTCTTGATTCCTGCTGAGCGAACTGGTTGATAGTGCCAGGTAACCATTTTATCCAATAAGTGACCTTCAATTAAGACAAATATCAGTGAATTAAGGCAATCCTCTGTCATGTTGGTACGCAGATACAACAAACCGCAACACATATACAATTAAGACACACAATTATTTTAACTGGCAGAAAATTTTACTTTTTCATCATTCAGAATTTGCCACCCCTAAAATCTGCCACCGTAGAAATGTGCCTACTAGGCCTATGTGTAAATCTGCCCCTGATTGTTGCAAAAGACCTTAATCCCAACGTGAACATGGGCATTGAGCTAAGGATGTTTGTCTAGTCCCTGGCCATTAATTTATCAATATAAAAGGGTAAACCCTTATTTTCATTAACGATACATTTTCAGCCATGCCGGGAATCAAACCCTTAGCTCAGTAGGCAGACACGTTACCGAATGCACTATGTTAACTGTACACGACTGCTTTTAACACCTTATGTCCTAAATAATAGTGTCACACACATGATAGTAGGATACAGCAAAAGAGCTACACAGCATGTATATTGCTTGTTTTAGCGTTAAATTATTTACATATGTGAACATGTCATGGCTATAAGGCAGCACCAATAAGATCAAGGGTGTGTTGAGTTATTTTATACACATTCTAATTTGATCACATGGCTATTTTTAAATAAATAAAGGATTTAAATACCGTACTTGGTGAAATGGCTGTTCTGTAATGGCATCGTAAATGAGGAAAACTTTAAATGGGAGCAAAATGGTGAAATATTTGTTCAAAAGTGATGACGAAAGTGATTTAATGTTAGAGGTAGTTAATGGTGATATGGAAAATTCAGATAGTGATTCCAAATATCGCCCCTCCTTCCAGCCCTCCTTCCAATATACATCACAAATCACAACAGTTTATGCCATATCAATAATTTGGTCAGGAATTGTGTACTGAAAAATATCTGGCTCTTATAACTCAATATACTGGAGACTGAATATACAATGCTACAATACACAATATTTCAAGGTTCTACCGATAAATTTCATGGAATACAACTTTTAAGTAGACAGTAAAGTTTGTATAAATAATCTCCATTATAAATATGGCTGTCTATGTATGTAAAGTACCAAGTAAAGTAATGACAAATGGCTTAAATCAACACCAAGTGAACAGCTGTACTATATGGTTATGATATTTCAAAGTATTATGAAAATTGAAGCTCACCAATCAAAGGCCCAATAGCAACAATGAAAAGCCCCTTTGCCACCATATGAAGACCAAAGGCCGCTGGGAGTTTTTCTAGACTGCAATGCTCGGAGATGGTCAGAGTGAAGTTGATGAGAGCAGCTCCTCGCAAGAAACCATTTGATACCAGAGCAACCATTAGTGGGACATAGCTCACCTGTTGAGCTAAAACTGAAACCATAGACGCATATGTTATGTTATGTAATGTAATGTAATGTAAATTCCTTTATCTGCTTATTTGGAACATGGGCTGCACCAAAGCTTCTACATTCACGTATATTCCCAGCCACACTTTTGAATAAATCATTTAAAGTTTTGAGAGTGAAGAGTAACCAATTGGATTCCCCCTTCGATATGTACTGCAGGTGTGTACAAAACATTAACTCTGTGTAAATATTTATGTTTAAATTCAAAAGTGTTTAATAACATACACTGTCATAAGTTGTAATATGAATACACTAGAAACTTGTTAATCTGAAATAATTGGAACTGAAGCTTATTCGGACTAGAAGAAATTCAGATTACATGGGAGAATACAGGGATATAGTATTTTCTTGAATTTTAAATTACAGTTTAATGGGTTTAGTGAAATTTTAATTGACTCAACTGATGTATAGCTCATAATATGTACTGTAATTATTTTTAGTTAAAGGAAAACGCATTGTGTTGACTATAACATTATCAGATGTCACTTTTTCATACCATTCTCTTGTAGTTTTGAGCTTGTTAACCTATAAAATGTATTTAATTTTCCAAAAAGTGTGTCCAGATTATCCAGAATTTTGGACTACCATGATTCGGTCTAATAGGTTTTACTGTACTTAATACTTTTATTTGAATACTGGACTATGATTATGTAATTTTAGATCATTCTTTTGTTGTTTGAAGAATCTTTGTAAAAGCAATTTGAGGCCATTACAATTTCAAGCTAGCCATTGTTTTGAAATTACTTTCTTTTAATCATGGTTAATCCACACAAACTACTCAGACTGTATAAGGGTACCGGTACTTGAAAGAAAACAGTTACTGTATTATTCAAAATCCCCTTAAAGAACTTTGTTAAGTAATAAATCCATAGGAAAGTATTTGGACTTTTAATTTTGACATGAAAGTGAATTTAGGAGTCTGATAAATCATTGGAAATGAAATGCTACACTGATTTAATTTTAAAATAGAAGTGTTTTTTTTTACTTTGGAGGTTAAAAAGTAAGAGTTCCAAAGCCATTGGTCTGGTAATCAGTCAGAAGTAAGTTGGGTTTAGAGTTTTAAGGGTGTTATATATTATGAATCTGTGAATTAACCCTAATATCAAGATTGGTAGGGATCATTTATGTACTATTTAAGATAATCTGTGGAAAATAGTTTTGTCTAAAAGTGGGAGTAGGGTCAAAGGGGGGAGGGGGGGGAAGACTTAATCAATAAAATGAGACATTCCATTGTATCATTTGGTGAACGAGTTTGAAACACATGAATGGATAAGCACAAAAATAATATCAATGATACATTATACGCCCCCCCAAAGGTAGATTCCTTGTTCTGAAACAAACATATTTTTATTTTTAAAAGTACACTTTGTAAAATTCAAAGCCTCCAAATATGTCCAGTGAAAGGATTTTAAATTTAAGTTTGACCCACCTGATCTTGAAATACCCAAGAATATAGCTGCCACCATGAACAAAGTCCTGCGCCTTATTTTGACTCGGTCACAAATTGGAGGTAGAATCACTCGAGCTGCAACATCAGCTATAGCTGTCATGGACAGGAAGAATGCGGTTTCCACCTTGTTGTATCCAAGGTTGGCAAAGAAGAAAGGAACAATCATCTTGAAGTTGAGTTCGGCCACGTAAAACACAGAGAGTCCAAACAGAATGTTCAGATAAGAGAGATCTTTCAGAAGATCAAGGTCCATGAATGTTACAAAACGCCTCCAGTAGCTCTTTTTCTTCGTTTTGCCCTTGATGTTGTTGTTATGCTTATTTTCTTCATCATCTTCATTGTCACTGTCAACAGGCTGAAAAAAATAGCTGGTAATAATAATTTATGATCTTACTGGTTAGTTAATCATATTTTGTCAAATATAATAACAACTAGGACTTAATCCAAGGTCGTACGGAAAGGGGTTTAGGATATTTAGCATATCACGGACTTTCTCCTCTGAAAGTATGATTATATGATAGTAATAAACTTTTGTATCTCTACTCAATGCTTAGGATAGTTTTTTAATATACTTTTATTTAGGGTATTTAAAATGCACTTACTGAACCGATTGATTATATCAGCACAAAACTTATAAACTTACTTAAATCTATCACGGATATAACACCGGTCCACTGGCCATCAATTTGTCACTGTGAAAGGATAAATCCTAGTTTCACTAATGATAAATGTTTCAGCCACGCTGGAAATAGAAACCATAACCCTTAGCTCGGTAGGAAGACACCCAAGGTACTGACTAAGCTAAGGTGTCACACCTTAGACCGGCAACTCATTGGCGTATTATACATTCCATAAAAATATGCCCTCAATTTTGGTTTAAAAAATAACCTGTAATTACTTCCAAAGTGATTTTTATTTGTAAGCCATGACTATCTCCTGTTGGGGTATTTCACCACAAAATACTGTAGATAAAACACCCTCCACCGACATGTTCCAGGAGTGTAGCATCAGGTGAAGACTACGAGTTTAATCTCTCTAGACCTTTCACATGACACTCAGAAATATACCAAATGCCAGGATGTTATTTTAAATTTAAAAACAACTCAAGTTATAAAAATGATATAGCTACCGCTTAGAGAGAGAAAATGTCATTTCTGCTTTCCCCATTAAGACTCACTTCCTAACAGATTTATTGATTTCCAGTTGTCATCAGCCCTTTAAGATCCCCTCCCCTCTGTCCCTAATCCTCCAATGCTGCTACTAACCACAAGAAGAAGTAAGTCTTCAGCTATGTCAAATTGAAAGCATGACTAGTCATGGTTAAAATAGTATTAGACTGGTTATTTTTAATGTTATGCACTATAAGAACAAACAACTAAATCCTTAACAATACATCCATATTTATTTTCAACACATGAATATCAACTTATTAAATGACATTTGATATTTTGGGACAAACTTTGATTTGTCATATTTTTAAAGATTTAATTCTTAACTGCTGTTATGTCTACCACGAGGGCATGAAAAAAAAAAGGGGTAATTGCACTTAAAGTATTTCTGGTAAACCCATTCATTTATAAATACCTTACCCTACTATTTGATTTTTAAAAATATGGGCTTACTTAATCTACTTCTAAGTTTAATAAGAAAATATAGAAAACCAAGTCAAGATTTTATTGTAATGTGTAGATATTTTAAAAACTAAATCAATACTCTAGTTGATAAACATATTTAAACATATAAAATTAAGTCCATATCTAAATCACAGTTTACATTTAATATTTAAATCATATTGTAGTTTTTAACCTACCTAGTTCAATAGAAGAAACTATTTCAACTTTAAAATAAACCAATATTTTTACAAATGAGGTAAATAGCACTACTATCTTTTAACATATGCCAGTATGTAATTGATGCAACAAAGAGTATGCTACTTTTAACAACTATACTGTAAAGCATTGGCATTTTAAAAATCGTTAAGATTTAGTTTTTATTCTGGATACAATGTTTGTTCGTATACTCTGCACATTTAAATTATTCTTAAGCTAATTGGTGTCAATTTACGATAGATGATCTACCTATGGTTGAAGGTGAATAACTTTTTCATGACATATAAACAAATATTAGAGGTAAATATATTTTTTAGGAAAGATTAACATTGTATGACTAATATATATTTAGTTAGACAATTTATTGTATTAAATACTTTGGTTTATAAGTTTTTAAAATAATATCCATGCAAATTATTTGTGTGTAATTTAAATGTATATATTTATTAACAATCAAGTATATCAGTTTCTTGTATGTCCTTACTAAGTAAATATAATCAATTTTGTGAGTACTTTAAACCATGTATCAAAGTATCTTAATGTTAAGGTTAAGAAAGTTACAAACTAGAATCAATGAGTGAAGCTTTAAAATGCTAATTCAATCGTATTAGCCACATTCTGTGGAAATACTTCATAAAATTCAATGTAATTTATGTCCAGTTAAGATAAGTGTTATTTAATTGAAACTATGTTTGCTTTAGTACACTCACCGTGTGGATGTGAAAGGAACTGCCTGTGAAATCCATGCTAGAGATATTTGAGATGACCGACTCTTTGCGCCTGCGCGCGGCCGCAGACATGCTAGTGGTCGAGGTGATTCTTGGCATGTTTGGTGTCGACGTGATCCTTGCCATCTGCGGGTTCGACATGATCCTTGGCATAAGAGGACGTTTCCCGATTGTGGGTGGTGTGTTCTGCAGCTCTACATCCTCGGACACTGTCGTGATCTCAATCTTAGGACGCACAATCAGAGGATACTGGGTCTCATGATCATCACCTATGGCTTCCTTCTCTTTCTCAGTTGCCTGGAAATTAAGAGGAGTGGGTTGAAATTCAGATTAAAGGTGATATTTGGTGAGCTTTTAAATCAAATGAGTTTTACTACCTGCTAAGCTGGAAAGGGCTTAGGTGGGACGGGGAATCTAATGATTCTGAAGCATATATTTTATCCATATTTGGAAGAATTTTTATATACAGAGTGTTCAAAAAGTCCCTCAACCTTATGGAGAAACGCATGTAATTGTTTTTTTCACTTACAGGTGGTGGAGGAAACTGAGTAGCCATGGGGTACACATTGCAGCAGCATATAGTCTTTGTCATACAGTACAGCCACTCTAAGAGTTATGCCTGGACGCAGAAGGTCTTCTCAAAAAGTACGGAACAGTTGCACCAAACAAATCCTACATCATGCGGCTACACAACAAGTTTCAGAAGACAGGGAATATCATGGACGCACCAAGAGGCGGTAGACCAAAGGTGTTAACTGAGGAAAAGTTGATCGACATACAAGCTGCATATGCTCCGAGTCCCGGGAAGTCCATGCGATGCCTTTTAGGACAGTCCAGGCTCTCCATCAGCAGTGCCCACATGGCATCAAGCAATTTAAAATGCACCCTTACAAAATCCATGTCATAAAGCAAATGCTGCCTGTAGATCTGGAAATATGTCAAGCTTAATGTCATTGGTTCATGGAATTTGCAACGTCTGATGGGGAGGAACAGGATGCTTGGTACTGGCCTGATGAAGTACGGTTTCATCTCAATGGGTATGTCAATGCCTAGAATTCTCGAGTATGGGGAGTATGGGCTGCGGAAAACCCACATAGGTTGTATGAGTCACCTTTGTTTACACTCACAAAAAGTTGGTGTCTGGTGTGCCGAGTTCTCGTCCCTTATATTTTGGGACCGCGAGGTTTGCCCATTCTCCCCCCCCCCCCC
>CABFOV010002045.1:35333-48398 GCA_902141375.1 Timema poppense | reverse complement strand
CGCGCCTGGCTCGTCCAGCCACTCTGGTTTAGGATTCACGACCATGAGGGCCGATTGTTCACAAGCCGTTGGCTCTCGGTTCTAGGCTCTTTGAGAGCGATTTGGAGTGACTGCGATGTTGTAACTTGCGGGAATGGGGGATGGGGTTTCCTTCTATATAAAGTTGTGTAACCGGCTCCAACCAAGGCGTAGAGTTAGAGTTCCGAATAAAGACTTGTGTGACAACATCCTGAGTGACTTTCTTCGTACAACCCACTTCATAGCGGTTTGTTGTACCGCGCCCCAGGTCGGGCGCGTGAACCCCTAATATCAACAGCGGTGAAAACGGGGGCCGACACACCGTCTCCCGTGGCATTGGATGGGTCCACGAGAGGTGTGGGCTCACTGGTTACTTGGAAGAGTGTTTTCCAGGGTGAATTATTTCAAAGGGGCTGTGGCCAGTACGATCTCCTGATTTAACACCCCCAACTTTTTCTTGTGCGGTTACCTGAAAGATGTCATCTACGCAACTCATTCACACAGTATTCAGGAACTGCAAGTGAGCATTCAGAAGTGTTTTGATGCAATTTCACGGCAAACATTGCAAAGGATATTCAAGAACATGATTAACCGTGTACACTTGTGTGAAACACAGAACGGAGGCCACTTACTGTGAAATAAAAGAATAAAACAATTACAATATGTTTCTCCATGAGGTTGCGTGACTTTTTGAACCCCTGTATAATTTCCACATCTGGATAATCTCACTAATACCTTACAAAAACATTTTACTTATTTTAGAATTGCCTTCTGATTGCAGAACATCCTATTAATATTAACATAGTAGTAATTATTGGCTGTATCCAAATAGTCAAGTACACTTGACTTGATGCAGTCTTCATAATTTTACATTTCTTCTTATCATAATTTTTTCCTACGGTATATACACTAAATCCTAAAATATTACTCATATATAATAACACAAAATTTAAAACAACTCAAAATTGAAGTCACAATAACAAAACTAAACTAATCTACACTGAAATAAACCTTTGAAACACCCTCTGTATGGTCAGAATGTAACACTCACGAGTCGGGGATAGCCGGCTTACTGGTCGCCTTCAGTGGCTGAGATAAACAGTTGGGTGCATGTTACCCTCCTAGCTCCCGGCAGGCCTGATTCTACAGGTGTGTTAGGCTTATCTTGCCAAAAGTAACAGACACACAAGCTTTGCACACCTATTAAAATGTCATTATGCTTAAAAAAAATTACCATTAAAATTTCAATTTTACATCTGTTTTATGTAAGGGAATGTTTTCTTTTCTTTTTCAAAACCTTTTGGGATATCTGGGCTTATCCTGCCTACCCTGACACTTTGCTACTTTTAATGCCTATAAAATACAACATATTATTATTATTATTATTATTAAATAATAATACAATTTTATTATTATTAATATTAATAATATTATTAACACCGCGTTTTACTGTACACTCGGGTTATATGCACTTATGCTAATTGAAATGGTAGGGTGATTGTGATATGAAATGGAGGACCTACAGTTTAACGTTGGATCCGAACCACGGTGGAGGCCTGGCATTCCTCACATTCACAAGTTGTGATTAATACACGTATTGTCAGAGGTGAAGGAAGGGTTTAGCAATCGGATAAATCTGTGCCGGAACCAAGGATTGAACCCCGGATCCCCAACACAGAAGTCTGACACCTTAACCCTAAACCACCAGGTCACCCAAAATATACCTAATAATATAAAATTCCCGGCATAAATTTATCTGATTACCAAACCCTTCCTTCACCTCTGACAAGACATCTTGTGAATGTGGGGAAAGCCAGGCCTCCACCGTGGTTCGGATCCCACGTTAAACTGTAGGTCCTCCATTTCATCTCACAATCACCCTACCATTACACATTAGCGTAAGTGCGTATAACCCGAACGGATAGTAAGACGCGGTGCTAATAATAATAATAATAATAATAATATAATAGAATATTATCAACATTGGCCGCAAAAAAAAATGTATTTTCTAAAAGGTCCTTCCTAGGAAAATTGGACTGTACAGAACACACTCAATGTATAATAATCGAATTGGTCAGGGTTCAAGAAATAAAATAAGAGCCGCCATGATAATAAGACTAGGATAAGTGGTTTTTTAAAGTAACTATCCAAGCAGTTATATATATATATATATATATATATATATATATATATATATGTGTGTGTGTGTGTGTATAGGTGTCAGTAGCTCCTAATTTTTGGGTGGAGCATATTTTAGGGGGAACATAAAAATATATTTTCACTTTATATTAGAAACTATGAAACATTTTCCTGTAATAAGTAATATAAAAAGTTCATTTAACCACTTGTGCATTGCTCCAAACATGAATTTTCAATTTTTTATTTTATGGAACTAAGAGTGTCCCGTTTGATGGTATTATTGAGGTTGGAGGTAAGGGGCGGGAGGATGTCTGACCTTGTGCTGAGGTTTCTCTGGCAGGTCCTGTTCCTCCTCATCTTCCTCTTCCTCTTCCTTGGCGGGACGCATATGCCACTTGATGGGCTGCAGCAGCAAGGAGCCCACGACGGAATGGAGGGCCACCCCGCCCAACACCAGCACTGAACCCTGGAAGTCGTACTCGCTCAGCAAGAGCTGGACAGCCTGGGGCATCACCATGAACCCCAGGGCTGTGCCCGCCATCGACAGACCCACGGCCTGACCCCGGTACTTGCTGAAGTAGTGGTTCAGAGCCACGAAACCGGCAGTTGTCGCGAACCCTACGCCAAGACCTGATAGACAGACATCACACCCGTTTCAGTGACCGACCGGTCTAAGTCACAGGTTAGACTGGCCTACTGATGATGGGGAGATCGGGTTTCGAATCCTGGTTTGGTCTACTGAGGGGGTCTGGCACCTTAGCTCAGTCAGTAACATGTCTGTCTACTGAGCTAAGAGTCGTGGGTTCGATTCTATCATAGGTGAAATGTTGGTCTTCGCCTTTAATAGTGATGACATAACAGCCATGGGCTGGATGTGTTGTCTGTTCTAGGATTTAAGTCAGTTTATAAGTCGTGTTATGATTTACTCAGTCAATTCAGAAAGTGCACTTTAAATAGGCCTGCCTCAAATACATTTTTTTTAAATCTACTAAGATTGTTTTTTTTTTCCTAAATGGTTTCCCACTTTCCTTCCATGCAAATGCAGCCTGAGTCCTTCTAAAATGCTCACTTCCTCAACCCCACCCCATTAGAATAATTATCATATATGCGTATAACCCGAATATGCAGTAAAATGCGACAAACATCACAAAATTTAGTTACTTTTTTCCCTCCGCGTCTTGAGGCCATATGCAAGAACGAGAATAATGTGTTAAAGCGAAGGGTGAGTGAGACGTGAGTGGAGTTGATTAGTTTGCTATTAGGCCAACTGCATGAATATACCTTATTCAACTACCAATCAACTACACTCACTTCTCATTCACCCTTCACTTTTACTCATTCTCGTTCTTGCAAACAGCCTTTGGTACGCATTCATATTAAACGCAAATTACATATTCTAGTGAGATAGGGTTGAGAAAGGTGGAATATTCATAGGAAATGTAGCCGCATTTGAGTTAAGAGAATGTGAAAGCATTTAGGGAAAACCACCCTCCTTACACCGATCCAATAGGCCCTATTCAAACCCAGGTCACCGACAATTCAGTCTAAAGCAAACGTGACTGTGGATTCACCAGTTCGTCTAAAAACAAGAATAGAACTGAAATGTGGTCACGTGATGAGCTCTAAGCCAATCACAACAAACCAGCACGAACCAAGTGAGTCCTTTTTTGCACTAGTATTAACATTAACTTTTTCCGTGTTTCTCTGTAAAGTTCTCTCACTTTTCGGCAAACGTGTGAATCAAAAGTTTTAGACCATGTGACCACCACTGAGTGTGAAAGGAAAATTGAGATATTATCGAATTTATCTCTTATGTAGGTTCACTTATGGTTTAAAAATAAAAATACGTCAAAAGGGATTTAACGTTCAAATAAAAGTCCTCGCTTATTCTGTGGGAGATTTCCCCACGAGCCACCACAGGATTGCCAAACTAAATATTTGTCTTTAAAGGTGGGAATGCAGGGGACGCGAAAAAGATCAGTGTTTTGTGGTTTTGATAATAAAACTTTTTTTAAAATGAATACAATTTAGCTTCAGTAGAAACATAAGAGTTTAATCTGCTTCACATGATGATATTAACAGTGGTTGAATATCCGTCATGAGCATAGCGACATTAAATGATAAACTTTTTAAATGAACAGAAAACGTCATTAAAATCTAGGACACCCTTGACAGATATTCAAGAAATAAGTGATGAAAACTAGATTATGTTTTTACTGGACAAATATTTGATTTATTTGTACCAAAAACATGTTTCGAAATAAAATCCACATTTACCGTGGCGTAACAGATTTAGTTAGGCCCTCCTCTCCCTACAATATTTATTTTCGGGCCTCCCTTTTCCAATTAATTAATAAATAAATAATTAATAAATGTTGTAAGGAATAATTAATAGTCCTAAATAATTTCTAATTTTGTAATCACGCCTTATAATGACTGTCTTAGCCTCAGTTTTGTGTTGGGAATGCTATCAGTCAGCTTGACTGCAAGAAGATAAAAAAAAAATCTGTGCTATTTAAAACCGAATGAAATAATCTAAATAATGCAATAGCCTAGTTATAATCCACAAAACTTTAAGATAAACATACTCAACTATCTAAATTGTCAATAATCAGGATATAAGTTATTCGATTACTATTATTTCCCCCAAATTTATAATAGTTCCTTTCCGTGGACCCCCCATATACCATTGGGTCTCCCCGTGTTGCACTCCCTGCGGGCCTGGGTGTTGCGCCACTGTATATATATACATTTACCTTTTCTCGCGTTCCCTACATGCCCACCTTGAATATTTGTCCACTATATATTTATCTAGTGTCGCTTTGTTTACATGTACAGTAGATTAATATAAACTGTATCTCTATCTTGTCCCTACTGTTTGTTTTCTGCTGTATTTGACACAAACTGTCCCACTCACCTCCAATAATACTGTAGGTAGCGAGTATGTGCGCCATGCTGGATGCAGGGGCAGTCAGCAACAAACCCAGTGCACTCAGGAAAGCGCCGAACAGACCCACTTTACGGTAAGAGTACGTCCTGATCAGTGGGCCTACGAACAAACCTGCAAAAAATACGGTCAACAGATGTCAATTCAATGGTTCACAACTCACTCAAAAACAAAATTGCACCTCAAACTCTCAAGGTGAACCGAAGGAAGTTTACTTGAAAAAAAACCACCCAATTTTGACTCCCTCTCACCCCCAATAACTCTATTTTTAAGGTATATAATCCACGCACCCTGCTTAGTGGGGTTGTATGAGGGACGCAATAAAAGGTAAGTGGTTTTTTTAGTTTTTATAGCAAAACTTTTTTTTTTAATTATTATTATTATTATTATTATTATTATTATTATTATTAGCACCGCGTCTTACAAACCGTTCGGGTTATACGCTTATGTACTAATTGCGTTGATGGTTTTAGGGATTAGGAACGTTATATTAAGAGGAGGTGCACTCGCATTTGCGTGGAGGGAGAGTAGAAAACCATTTGTGAAAAACCACCTTCGGCACACCCGACCGAGATTAGAACCTCGATCTCCCCGTCATCGATAGTCTAGTCTAGTCAACTGCTAAATTAACGCGTTATACCACGCGGCCACCGGAGCGGGTAAATTGTCATTAAATTCTAAGGCATCCTTGACAGATATGCAAGAGCTGTTGAGGTCACCATGTAAATAAAATTTAACTCCTATATTTATGCTGAAGAAATATGTTATTTATTTTCACCAAAAAGTAGTTTTGATACCAAAACTGGAAAAACTCTGACCATTTCTCGCGTTCCCTAGACTCCCACCTTAAACTGTATAATCCATGCACCCAACTTAAGATGAAATAGAAGGGGATACGAGCTATATCAAGTATTTTTGAAACTTTTAATAACAAAAACAAATGGGTCAAAATTAATTAAATGGAGTTTCAGCGGAGACCTTTTGTTTTTTTACACATGGACAAATCTGAGAGTTGTAAAAAGTTAGTAGATCTACTTTGACGCGTTCAAACGTCATCGCATGTTATTAGCAGTTGCCACATTTGATCGATATATTTTTAATGCTCTTAAAATGACACTAATGATATAATAAAAGTTTTTCAATGTTGGATGTTGACTACAAAAAAATATACTTGTATTTTCTAAAAGGTAATACACATGTCAATACAAAAGAAAATCAAGGTTGTAACAATATGGAATTATCGCGCCTCGCTTTTTGGGCGTCGATTGTAAACACTATGTGATCAATCACCCCGATTTGGGCGTCGATTGAAACACTACGGATTAATTCCTTGATATATGAATGCTGTGATGATGTTTAGGTTGTCTATAGCTCCGTGATCGAGCGCCTATCACCACTGTACGGAAAATATACCGTTTAATCAGCTGTCTATAGCTCCGTGTTTGGGCACTAATTAATTCGGTATATTAATAAATGTAAGAAAGAGAAATGTTGATGGCTGTTATTTCACACACGGTTTATTTAAATTACACCTGTAAATTACTTGTACATATTTCAATTAAATGTTTTATACCACTGCACACTTGTGATATTGATGTAATTTATACTATACTGTGTTAGACTGACTAGTGCGTGAGCGGGATCTCGATGTAGATGTTTGGATTCCGGAGATGCCTTAAACATACGCACAATGATTTATATATGAAATACCCCTTGCCCTTTTCTCTCCTCGTCAACAATGTAAAATCCAACTGATAGAAAGAGTCCTGGCGACCGGTTTTGCGAAGGCTAGCTTCTTATTGGTATATAGAAATGGCGTCTTCTGCCAAATACTATGAAGTTGTTCTTTTTAACAAGAATTTACGCAGTAGATATTTTAACAAGAAAGATGGTATAAAAAATATATTTTAGTGGTGAAATCATTTTCACATTGTTTCTGAGAAGCTCGTGTTTCTTCATGGATGAATCTTACAAGGATACACTACATATATTACTTTAAATAAAATTTACCTTCATCCATGACTTTTTACATAATTTAGATTAATCCAAACCAATATCATTACAAGGTATAGTTTAATTTTCTACACATTTTAGTCTCAACAGTTATAGAATAGTTTATCTGCCATGGGCATTGAGGTTAATTCATCCTTTAGGGTGCAAGTGTAAAAACTGCTAAGTCAAACGGTGCTTAAACACGATGTCGTTCTTACATAATTGTGTTAGTTTCATGGGATATAGGCTAGCAAAAAGGTTTTAATAAGATTTTGTTTTTTTAGCACCGCCTCTTACCCCTTCGAGTAAAGGCCCAGACACAGACTCCGTATCCGTAGGTCCGTGGTCCGTACTCCGTGCTCCTTAAGAAATTCTACTCGCGATTATAGTCTCAATATCCGTAATCACGCGACCGTTTCAACCAATGAGATATTAAGAGACTTCTTCCAATCAAAAAACTCGAAAATAAAATAGACTACAGCATGGAGCATGCGTCAAGCAGTCAGGAGTCAGCTGATCAAAGAAAAAGAAACCAAAAACAACATTGTTTAAAAAACATTTATATTAAAATATAGGTTAAGAACAATCACAAGAAATATATTTTTAACTTTATTTTAACTATCAAACTTAAAATAATAAGTGTTTGCAATAACCTGAAAATGCTAAACAGATGTAGGCCTACTAATATTTTGGATGAAAAATCACTAGTATCCATAATTTATCAATTACTAAAAATTAAATGACGCTAGTAAATAGAGAATAAACCAAATAGGGGTGTTGACCCTACAGAAGCAAAGCCAATATTTCTGAGAACTTGGTATTTCTCAGAAAACACTTTCCTAGAAGCCGCTCTTACCCGGGTGTTTAGATTTTTAGAAAAATGTTTCTGAAATAGGTCCGCGTGTAGCCATCTTTTAATTTTGTATATGTTTCCATAGCGACGGATTCTCTCACTGCCATTCTTTCTTTATTTCAAGGCGCATGCGCATATTTACTCGGCTGTGATTGGTAGTCCGTATAAACGAGTCCGTAGAAAGTTAAAGTTGGGCAATTTCTACGGATAAGGACTCTGTGGCCAGAGCAATTAGATATTGTAGCATCAATTTCTTACGGACCACGGACCTACGGATACGGAGTCTGTGTTTGGGCCTTAACGCGCCAACGTACTAATAACACTCTCGGGTTAAGAATTTGGAATGCTTAGTTTAGAGGAAATGCACCCACACTTGCGTGGATTGAGAGTGGAAAACCATTTATGGAAAAAACCCATCCATGCACCAAACTGGGATCGAAACCCGATCTCCCCCGTCTCCGGCAATCTAGTTTAATAATGTTCATATTTGATTTGTTAAGGAGTAATAAAAGACAAAATTAAATCTTCTTTATATTTATATGCCAGGCCTCCACCGTGGTTCGGATTCCACGTTAAACTGTAGGTCCTCCATTTATATCTCACAATCACCCTACCATTACACATTAGCGTAAGTGCGTATAACCCGAACGGGTAGTTAGACGCGGTGCTAATAATAATTTATATTTATATTCCCATTTCCTTATTTATAGTAGCCTAGTCTTCTATGAAGACATGTTTCTTGTTATTATTGATGTCACACCACCTTCATTTCTTATTTATGATAAAGATGATATTTTCTTAAATATATATTATAGGAAAGGCTGTGAAAATTTTGAGGTCCTAAATACAAAGATTTTGCTTTTCAACAAAATGTCGATGAGTCCGTGTAAATCTAAGATTTCCTGTTTAGCAATCAACACAGGGAATATTAACAGAAGTCAAAGAGGGTATCGTATAGAAAAGAGGAGAAATTACAAGTTGAAAACCAGCCCTATACTGCGTTTTAAGCTGCTTTAGGATTGACGTCAGCACAATCGGAGTGGGGAGTGGAGGCTCGTCACATGCTCGACCAATCTGTGAAGGGCAGTTGTCATAGCAACCGATGCACGTTGCCAGATTTCTTGACAGTCAATGAGTATGCTTGCATATTAGTGACGCGCAAACTCCCACGATGTGGCAACTATACTCCCCAGCCTACCCACCACGTGGATCCTAAAGTAGTTTAAATCGCAGTATATTATTTAAGTTCAGCTGAGATTCAAAACTTGACCTTTCCCAACAAAGTGCAATGAGAGTCAAACGCCTTAGACAGTTTGGCCACCACTGACCTCTATCTTAGTAAAGATGCTAGAATTTGAGCCCCGACATCCCAGTCAGCCCCCCTAACCATTATCCCATTGTATTCTCACCTGAGAAGTTGATCATACCGTCCAGCGTGCTCATGATGACGGAGGCGCCAGTCGTCGCAACGTTCAATTCTTTTAATGTGTCCCCAAAGAGCAGCCCAAACGATGGCTCGATGGATCTTGTGGCGAGCTATAAACAAAAACTTTGGTTACCGAATAAATAATTAATAAGATATCCGAGCTTTAACTCATTATTGTAATTGAACTCAAAGGCGAGAAAAACTAACATTATATTTCTTATGTATAATTTAATAAGCCCGTTGTAGGTAATAGAAATTACAAGGAAATGACTGAACAGATTTTGACAAACGACCACTCGTCTTAACGGTCAGGAGTTCAGGATGTCGGGAAAAATAGTAGTTTTCCACGAAAACCCGATTTTTATAGAGAATTTTCAGTTTTTCATTCTTTGTTTAATCCCCATGGCAACCGTTATTTGCTGCATGGCTGTAAATCTCTAAATAAAATGCATCTCTTTGGCTTAGAAATAATAACTCAATCTTTAATTTGCAGATCCAAGCAGAACACAATTTTCTCTTTGGATGCTGGTCATACATAGCACATCTATATTGAGATTCCTAAACTGGGGAAACATTTATTTTTTATTGAAATGTTGTTATCGTTAATACGCATTTAAAACAATAATAATGAACATAATTCGAAAATTAAAAGATTAAGTTGTTAAATTCATGAAAATATTTTACACGTTTTGTTTCACGCGTGATAAAATAATATTTAAATATGTTTTGGTATGTATTATAAGCTCGAAAAGGATAAAATGGTCTTGAATAATGTAAAAAAAATAATTCCATTATGTATAAGTATGAGCTTTGGTGTGTTTTTTACTTTTTCAAATTATGGATTTTGATGATCATATTATTCAAATAATGGGTTTTGATCTTCACTTTAACAAATAGTAAAGGCCGATACATAATAATATAAAAACATTTATTAAATATAAAACCTAATATTATTTAAATACACGTGAAACAAACTGAAAACAAAACTTCAACACTTCTTTAGTTATTTTCACCAAACCAGCAGTTCGTCTGTTCAACACGGAGCCCAAGTTGCGTTATGCGCATGCGCAACATAAGATGGCTCAAGATGGGAGATGGAAAAATTGCCCGGCCAGCAATCGGAAAAAACATAGAGCGGCATAGCTTACCTTTCTGTGTGAACAAACACATTTAAATATATGGCCCACTATTTTTTTTAAAAAGTTAGTAGAGCAAATCTTAGCTTAGCGTTCTCTGTGAATCGGCCTTCACACAATACAAATAGATAAGTTAGGCTATGTTTTCATTTTACCACTTAGTTTAGAGGATATGATATTTAAAAGTACCATAATATGTTAGTACCATATCTATATTTTCACATTCTCTTTATCAAACGCTCTCACACACAGTCTCCCACTCTCTCCATCACACACACACACACACACACACACATACACTATAAAACATTCTTTCTTTCTCTTCCCTCACATACACTCTTTACTACACAGTTTCTCTCACATTATATTTATTATGCTCTCTATCAAACGCACTTTCTCTCAAACTCTGGCTCAAACTCTCTCTATCTCAATCTCAATCTCAATCTCACAAACTCTTGAACCCACTCTTTCTTTCTCAAACTCTCTTTCTCGCAAACTCGTTCTCTCGATTTCTCTTAATAACTCTTTCTCTCTTAAACTCTCTCCCTAACTTTCTCTAACTCTCACAATCTAATCTTCTCTTTCTAAACTAATCTCTCCCTCTCTGACTTTCTCTTTCAAACTCACTCTCATACCTTCATACTTTCTTTTTCTTTCACACAATATATCTCCCAAAATTGTAAACTCTCTTTTTCTCAAAAACACATCTTCTCCCATTATATCTCTCTACCACTTACACACACTCACTATCACTCGCTCACACTCATTTTATTACATTCACACTCATTTTCACAATCACACAATCATATATCTTATAAATAATTTGATTAGCCCATTTCCAGTAATAGAAATTACGAGGAAATGATTGAACAGATTTTGACAAACGAACACTCCTTTTAAAGATTAGGGAATCAGAATGCCGATAAAAAATAGTGGTCTAAACCCAAAACCCAAATTTTCCATCTTTTCCTTGTGTGTGGGCAGTGGTTCATCTGTACAATCATTCTTTGCTTACATCACCATATAAACCAGGATTTGTGTATTTGTCTCTGTTTAAAAATAATATCAGCTCAATTGTTATTTGGGTGGTTTGTGCAATGAATAGATAGAGATCTGGGAGAGGGGTCATTTTAAAGTTCTCATCGGGGCATGAAGAGGGGAAATATAAGTTGTGATTCAAATTACACACAGAAAAATAAATATCTAAGTAAATTTGATAGCCCTTGACGAGTAAATTTTTAGCTAAAAAAATTAGTGTGGGCTTATTATATAGATTATTTCCCAATAAAAAGTTTAACATACATTTTAGTACAATAATCTGCAGCCATCACTGAAAAGACCCACTAGCATATTTATATTATACTAAATTATATTAAATAATCCAAAAGCCGGATCATTTATTTAAAATGCATATTCCAAACATCAAATCGAATATATGAAATATTTCATAAGATGAATAGAATTTATGAAACATTCCATAAGCTGAATCGAATTTATGAAACATTCCCCAAGCTGAATCGAATTTATGAAACATTTCAGAAGTTGAATCGAATTTATGAAACATTCCAGAAGCTCAATCGAATTTATGAAACATTCCAGAAGCTCAATCGAATTTATGAAACATTCCAGAAGCTCAATCGAATTTATGAAACATTTCAGAAGCTGAATCGAATTTATGAAACATTTCAGAAGCTGAATCGAATTTATGAAACATTCCAGAAGCTGAATCGAATTTATGAAACATTCCAGAAGCTGAATCGAATTTATGAAACATTCTAGAAGCTGAATCGAATTTATGAAACATTCCAGAAGCTGAATCGAATTTATGAAATATTACAAACATTGAATTGAAGACATGAATTTTTATGTATTGTTTTAGTTGGAGGAGAAAAGATTTTGGTTGGATATTTATCTACTTTTAAATACCAAGTATAACTTTTTATAAAAATAATATATTGCAAAAAAAAACTGGGAAAATTTAGTTCCAGGCTAATAAATCAAGTTATTACATACAAAGTGTAGACCTAATCCAATATGCCTCATCATCAAAAGCAATGGAGATTGTGTGTGTTCAAGTCAAACACGACATAATGTAGGCTATAAGTTAGCATCTCAAGGTTCCCAGCAGGCATCACGAGGGTCTCTGAAGATGACAAGCTGTCACTTCAATTTCTTCCCGTCTGTGCTACAAAAAGGTTGTCAAAAATGTAAGAAGCGCGGAAATCTATTCAATAGGGGGATGAGAAGGTAAAAGCAAAGTTTTTAAACCGTAGTCTAAAATAATAAGGTTTCGGTTGTTGCCACATAGCACTACTTATAATATCTAAACTAACCATTCAGTGCAACGAGGTAAAGAAAGAATTTTAGATTAAAAACAAGCATACTACATTGTTTTAATGCTGACATTTCTGAATTTATCCGTGCTTAAGTTTTATACATACCATTTATTCACAAGTCTGCGTTAAAATACTGTTTAGAGTTTTTTTTAAATAAAAATTATAATATGTTGAAATATATTATATTTCCGTGGGGGTAGGGCCGGCCTCCTCAGAAA
>CABFOV010002045.1:0-31742 GCA_902141375.1 Timema poppense | reverse complement strand
ACAACCTTCATAATGGGGTTGCAAGTGCTATGAATTCATTAAGACTCCAATAGGCTAATAGCATAGAAGGAAGGACACAATTATTTTTTTAAATAATAATTTCGTTAGGGGTTAGATCCCCCAAAACACCCTCCAGCTTACAGCCCTGAACTAATGGAATTATATTTCTGAACAAAGTATGTATAGGCCGTAGCCAGTGGGTGGTTTGGGGGTTCAAACCCTCTCCCTCCACCCGAAGGTTGACCAAAATCTGCCTTATTTGCGTTCCAAACGAAACAAGAAAATACGAGCTACAGTAGCCCCGTGACTTCTTTGGTGCTGACTGACAGCTCACAGCTGACTTCTCACAGTCAGCATTTAGGTATATACCTACATTTTGACCATCAGAAGTGACAGCTGCTAAACACATGTTTTTGCAGATCATATGGTTCGGCGTAGGGATACATAATTTGGTTTGGTAGCTTTTCAAAGCTTTTAGCTGTCAGCTGTGATCTGTCAGTCAGGACCAAAGAAGCCATGGGGGTACTGTAGCTGTCATTCAGCACCAGAGAAGCCATGGGGCTACTGTAGCTGTCATTCAGCACCAGAGAAGCCATGGGGCTACTGTAGCTGTCATTCAGCACCAGAGAAGCCATGGGGCTACTGTAGCTGTCATTCAGCACCAGAGAAGCCATGGGGTTACTGTAGCTGTCATTCAGCACCAGAGAAGCCATGGGGCTACTGTAGCTGTCATTCAGCACCAAAGAAGCCATGGGACTACTGTAGCTGTCATTCAGCACCAAAGAAGCCATGGGGCTACTGTAGCTGTCAGTCAGCACCAAAGAAGCCATGGGGCTACTGTAGCTGTCATTCAGCACCAAAGAAGCCATGGGGCTACTGTAGCTGTCATTCAGCACCAAAGCCGCCATGGGGCTACTGTAGCTGTCATTCAGCACCAAAGAAGCCGTGGGGCTACTGTAGCTTGTTGCAACAGTTCTAATGTTCAAGTAAATGTTTCAAAACTGTTTGTGATTGTGATCTTTAGTCGGGCAAACAAGCTGGGTAGACAATAACAAAATATTGACAGAGTATTAGTGCGTGTTGGGAGAAAGGTGTTTCTTTGAGATTAGCAAACTATTCGACTCGTAGTTCCGAGAACACTCCGCAAATGAGTCTGCAAAGAAAGAATGAGAGAAAGGTGATCGGATAGTATGGCGGGGGAAAGGAAGGTAAGGGAGGTGGAGGTGGAGGATGGGGGCGGGGGTCCAACTATCAAACCCAAACTGCTTATCGTTAGCGAAAATATAAAGAGCAGAAGTTTGAAAATAGCACACCTTAAGATAAGTGAGTGCTATAAATATTGTGACGTATGAATACTTTTAGTTTTGCTAGTTTAGTTTGTAGTGTAGATATGTGTTAGTTATTGTATAGTTAAAACTGATATACCTATTACGAATGCTAAATTTACAAAGTGAAAGTACTCGTAGATCCAGCAATACGCGTAAATGTTTGTTATGGTACGCCTGTCCAGATAAAACCGCTTGCTTATCTCTGCTCAAATAGATGCTCACTATACAGCTTCTCGTTGCAACATATTCGCGCTACGTCACTTGACGGGAGCTTATCGCGGGAGTACAGTATTAATTACAATAACCCAACTCTTGTGTAGTAATTCACAAAGCTAAATATTTAGATAGTTTCTTTCTTCTATAACAGGGGTCCCCAAATTTATTGAGCTGAGGGCCACGTTCGAATACTGAAAGGGATAGGTGGGCCGGATCGAAAAAAAGACATACATTAGTCTATACGTATATGCGTATTTATAAATAAATATATTTATACGTATTTTATATATAAATATATATATATATTATTTTTATATATATACATACATGTATTTTATATATATAAGTATACATATATGTATTATATATATATATGTATTATATATATAAGTTTATATATATATATATGTATTATATATATATATATATACATATATATGGATTATAATCAGAATTAAACATTAATATATGTAGGCTTTGTTTTTTCAACGAAATAAAAAATTTAGATAACAATTAATGTGTATTTTAGTTACAAAACAATGGAACACATTAGGTTGTATGTATATTTATGTTGGTATTTTGTGTACCTTATATGGGAACACCTTCATTTTGGCATTCATCTTTGAATTATTATTTTTTGTCAAAGAATCCGAGGGCCGGACAAACCATTCCACTGGCCGGATCAAGCCCGTGTGTCGTTGTTTGGAGACCCCTGTTCTAGAATAATAGTTGGCAGAAAGGAGAGAGACTAATCGGTTCAAGAGAAAGAACATTACTGTAAATCCTGGAAAGTTAACTGCTATAGGGGAGAGTATGGTTCGTTTCAAGGTGATGATGAAATATATTTGGCGGGGGTTTTGAGGGATTACAAATAAAATTATAGACAGTTTCAGTTTTCTCTGTGCATCTCTGGATAGATTTGTTTCTTACCCAGAGCCAGATCAACTTAAAATCCCACGTCCATATCATTCTGATGAACAATCGAAACTGGTTACTCGTAAATGTGTTTTTCCCTTATCATTAGGGGACGAGGTGCACATTTTTGTGACAAGGGGCTATTTATTTTAAAATGTTAGAACTCTACGTGATGTAGATATCTCATAACGCTCATGGCAGATACACAAACTCTTCATTTTATAAATATTAATTTATTTACTTACCAAAAGTTCCCTACTATCCTATAATTAGACGAGTCAATGAAATAAAACTGCTCTCTCTAATATTTCTTCTTTTACAAGTGTTGATGTAGTGGTTCTTTGGAATTATTTCTCAAGGGCGTAAAACTTAACGCGCAATTACAGATGCAAATTTTAACAATACTTAATTTTTAATGCCCAAACAGAAATAATGTTACTTAAAACCTGTGGCTTCACTTTATTACGTATTTTACACTATAGCGTCCATTTTTTTATATCAGTGGGGAGAACATCTGACATCTGATTCTGGGTTTGGGTTTGGTTTCCGGCAAGGGCAAAATTACCTAAATGTGAAATAGATATTTCCTTTCAATAGACGATAAATAATCCAGTGGCTTTTGTTTTAGCTCCACGTCTTGTTGCTTATATGCACTAGTTACACTAATGGGTTAAGGATGAGTAATGTTGCATTTGGAGGAAGCGTACCCGCATTTGCTTAGAGGGAGAGGGGAACACCATTTAGAAAAAACTCCTTTAATACACTCGACCGAGACTAGAACCCCGATCTCACCATTATCAGCAGTAAATTTTATTGTGAGAGTGATGCCTTAGACCAAACAGCCATCGAAGCAGGTGGTTATTAATTTGATTGTTTACCGTATCCATAAGAAAGTACAAGCCGTTAACAAAATGTTATTGTAAGTAATCAACAATAGTCAAATTTTCATAAGAAGGGTCTTCATTATCTGAAACTAGAAAATGTACTAAATCTACACTCACGTATTCGTAGGTTAAGTCGTGTGATCTGCAGAAGTTACTTTTGGTGGAAATTGTAAACACATTCAATATATTAATAATAATATAATAAAATGTTATAATGTCGACCTGGTCAGAGCTCCTGGCTACAGGTCCAGAAGTCCCGGGTTCGATCCCCAGTGCTTCCAAAATTTATCTGTGAAGCAGTGGGTCTGGAACGGGGATAACTCAGCCTCATGAGGTTAAATGAGGAGATACTTGAATATAGAAGTAGCAGTTCCAGTTTAGAAAACTGAGATTAATGGCCAGAGGGCTCGTTGTGCTGACAAAATGACACCCATATCCGCAAATGTTGGCACTATCATCACGGTGGCTGCTCAGTCGATATAGCTCACTTGCGGGCTCATACCATGGAGTTCTTGTTTTTACTAAACTCTCCTTCCAATGAAAATTAAACTATACTCTAGATAGTCAAAAAGAATAACTTTCCCATCCCTTTCCCTAGCAGGGTATTTGTGTACAGTCCCCCCCACCCCAGTATGGTAACCGTGAAGAAACGTTTGCTATGATAAATTCAGACACACAATGAAATATGTTTGTAAAGATTTGTTTCGAACTGTTATTTGTGTCGCAGTGAATGCTGTCCTCGTGGCAAACAAAACGCGGGCATACTCGGACGGCGTGACAGGAAGTCTTGTGGGTCCGGCTTACATCAGTTCTGTCAACAAGTATGACGTTATCTCATAGAAGAAGTATGTCTAGATAAAAGGGCCGCAACTGTTATTATAGCGCTGTGAAGTAAAACTACTGCAAACAACCTTGGGATGGAATCCTGTTATTGTAATGTCTTCTAGAAATGGATGAATGGTTGAGGAGGCTAGCTGGTAGTCTTGGGGTAAAGTGTTGTTATTATTATTATTATTATTATTATTATTATTATTATTATTATTATTATTATTATTAGCACCGCGTCTTACTATCCGTTCNTATTATTATTATTATCACCGCGTCTTACTATCCGTTCGGGTTATACGCACTTACGCTAATGTGTAATGGTAGGGTGATTGTGAGACGAAATGGAGGACCTACAGTTTAACGTGGGATCCAAACCACGGTGGAGGCCTGGAATTCCACACATTCACAAGATGTCTTGTCATTGGGGTAAAGTGCTCACCTCAGAACCCAACGTTCATGGGTTCAAACCCAGCTGGGGTTGATGGATTTTTCTTGAGCAATAAACATCCCTGACACAATTTTCTTTGGAGGGGAAGTAAATCCGTTGGTCCCATGTCGGTTGTGGCGTTGTAAAAAAAACCTGGAAAGTATGTGAAAATACCTTTCCTGGCTAAATTGGTAAGCCCCTTCGTTCTTGCTCATAGAAATTCTCGTGTGCTGATGTAATTAGTCGGTCCAGAAACCGCACGATAAATATCTCAAGTTATACTACTATAAAGCCACACGGCTGACTCACTTACTGACATTAATGTTCACCCACTTCCCGATGAGCTAGAAACTTGAAATTTGGCAAACTTATAGCTTTTAGCCTGTAACCGACAGGAAAAATCCAAAAAATTAAAAAAAAAATTTTTTAAGCCCTGAAAAAAATTCAAAATGGTGGAGCAACTTTAAAGTAGGTGCGGACCTTTCTTTTGAGGTCTCTTGTGGCTAAATGGTAAAACCTACCAAAAACTCTTTTGGAATTACATTAGTTTACATCCACTTGCAAAGAAAACGCATGGGGGGGGGAGGTGGGGGGGAGGCGTAGCCCCCAACAAGCATAGCGAGTAATAATAATATAAGCCTGTTTGATCCTGGTTCAGATTTACACGTGCCTGAATAGTTAAATTAACTACTGGTCAAGAGCACCTTGGTTCCATCCTTGTCCTCATTCATACCCCATCAGTGCAGCTTAGGGCAGATAGTCCTAAGGATAGTAGGACGAGATGCAAAATATAATACTTAGCACCACGTCATGCAACCCGTTTGGGTTATACGCCTAGGTACTAATAACGCTGATGTGTTAAGAGATTAGGAAGGTTTAATTTAGAGGACGTGCACTCACATTTTCGTGGAAGGAGAGAAGAAAACAATTTAGTAATAAACTACCCTCGGTGTGCCCAACCGGGATTGAATCCCAATCTCCCAGTCTTCGGCAGTCTAGTCTAACACGATATTAGTGCCTTAAGCCATGTGGCCACCGAAAAGGGTCTGAGGTTATTTATTTCAAGACACGCTGAACAGATGATGCCGATAAAGCTGAAAACTTGTGATTGGCTTAAAGATCGTCTCGTGATCGAGTTTCTGATCTGCTCTTGTTTTTCAGCGAACGTGTGAATTTACAGTAATGGACTGTATTTAACGGTGATGGGGATATTGGGGTTCGAATCCCTCTCAAGTGTGTTTAGGGTGGCATTTTCCTCACTTGTTTCCCACTGTAACGCGACGCAAGTGTGACTAGATTTATTCTAAACTTTACCTTCCTCATCCCTACCGCATAAGCGTAAAAATCTTAACTTCATACATCATACATCAGTGCTCACTTCTAAAGAAACAGCCGATATATCACTAACTTCTTGCTCCAACACCAGGCGCTGTTTTCGATAGTTTTCCAAGGTCGTTCGATATCTGAAGTTGAGTTAAAACCTTTTATATTCAACGACCTTGTTGTGGGTGATGATTGTTTGTTTAGTTTTTCAAATAGAGAGTGTTCAAGAAATAAAGCGAGATAAAAAGTGTGGCGAAAAGGTTTTTGAAAGAATAAACCACCAACAAATTTTAAATGAGTTTTTTATATATATAAAAAGCTTTGAACCGTGATAAGAAAAATGATAAAATAAAAAAATCTGATCTAAATGTAGCTTAAACTATTATTATGGTATGGATTAACTTCTTGGTAAATGCCCACGATTAACAAATCTGTAAGAAGGAAAATATATATTATAAAAATTTTAATTGCTTTTAATAATACTATTTCAGAAACAAATACATTTAAGATATTTGCTGAAAGGGTATTTACACAAATGAAAAACTTCCAACTATCGTCACTGTATTTTAAATTTGATGTAATGACCCTTTAAATTTGAAGAATGGTTGACAATGTTGGCTGACGCAATTTGTGACCTTCTTCTCAAATTCTTTAGGTTTTTACAAGAAAATTTGGGAATGATAACAAATGAAAGCATGGTGATGTTTTGAGTAACCATTCTTAAAAGAGTATTTTTTGTCTCTGGTATTTGTGGGTTGGGAATCTCACTATCCTGCTACAATATATCAGCCTTATTTATTTAACTTCTGTTCAGGTAGTATATGAATTCATAGAAAATGATACTTCACTAGAAATAAATAATCTTGTCCCAGTGTTAACAGCAACAGAGTTAAACAGACAAGTATTGCTTGAGTTCAGGATTCACCACTAAATATCAAAGTCGTATTCTCTCTCTCTCTCTCTCTCTCTCTCTCTTTATATATATATATCATACTTTAGTTTCATCAACTAAACGTTTACATATAAGCTTATATTTAGAAGAGAATTAGTTTTTATTTACCAATTTTATATAGCGTAAACGATTATTCTTAACGTTAATATCCTTCTGTTTCTAACCCCGAAACCTACTTAAAATGTATAGCCATGCCGAAATTATATTTTTGGTTGGGAGTTAGAGGGCGGAGGGGCTCATTATGAAGCGAGATGCCAATGCATTGTTTGCATTAAATTTCTTTTTAGAAGCTATTTAAAGTGTTTTGAAACATTATTGGGGTTTCAAGTAATGCGACATCCAAAAGATTCCTATAGGATTGTCAGTCACTAGGTATTGAGGAGGCATACAAAAATACCATACGTTATTAGTTATAACATTGAGAAGTATCCACAATATCTCCAATAATTTTATTGAAATGGGCCTTTTTTTTTAGATTATCAAGAAAGAACCGTTAATTATTTTCAAATCGATCAAAAACTTGTAAAAGTGGCATTATTATTTATTTATTTTAAATTTGAGTTTTAACTTTTTAACAGCTTGGTGAAAATTGCATATCTTTAAGATAGCGTCTACTTTTTTCTTAGTTTTGAAATGAATAAGATTTGGGGATTTTTACCTTTGGATGTGGGTTGGGTAAAACGTTTGAAATATTTAAAACATCTTTAAGGGTCTATATCATTTTTATATCATGTTTGTGAGTGGGAAACACATGGTCTATATCTAGATATAATTTTCAGCTTACTGTGTCATTTTTGTGAACTATGTATAGTTTTAAACCCTTGATAAAATCATTTCTACTTTTATTTAATAGACTAATTAATTATATTTTATTTTCATTCATTTGTTTTAACATTTGACTTATTCGATAAGATTGAAATTTATATATGGTCTGCAAAGAATGTAGTTCGAAAACATAACTCAAAGAGAACGTTGAAAATAAAACCTGGACAGAAAAATCAAACTAAGTTTTTCTTTGACCTAGTGTGCCACTTTTCTTCCATTTATTTATCAGTAGTATGGTGTGCAAAACTTATGTACTCGTTTGTTGACTTCGACATCCACATATACCTTCTTATCTTCAAAACATTTTGAAGGAAAAAGAAAACTTCATTGTGCTAAAAACCGATTGAAATACTTTGATAAATATTGACAATTTATATATTTTTAATTCTCAAATCGTCATGTGCATCGAGATAAATAGAAAGGTTTTTGTATATATATATATATATATATGTGTGTGTGTGTATATATATATATGTATGTATATAAAGCACACTTTGTTATTTTATACTGATATCTGAATTTATATATGCCTAGATTATATATTTCAAGTAATCACTAGTCGCTTTTAAAATACTCTTTAGTAGAGGTTTTAAAAATGACTATACATACAGTAGCCTCATGGCTTCTTTGGTGCTGGCTCACATCTGACTTCTGACAGTCAACCTTTAGGTATATACCTAAATTTTGACCGTCATATGTGACAGCTGCTTAACACATGTTTTTGCAGATCATATGGTTCGGCGTAGGGATACATAATTTGGTCTAGTAATTTTTCAAAGCTTTTAGCTGTCACTCGGCACCAAAGAAGCCATGGGGCTACTGTATATATATTTAGGCATATATAAATTCAGATGTCAGTATAAAAGAACAAAGTATACTTACACACACACACACACATATATATATATACACACACACACACACACACAAACCTTTCTATTTATCTCGATGCACATGACGATTTGAGAATTAAAAGTAGGGCTATGTATTGTGACAACAACACAAACCTTATCTTCGACCTCGCTCCACATGTTTCAAACTTCGCTTCGTTTCTACCCCACATATAAAGAGTGACCTTTGCACACAACTAATATTATTATTAGTAAAAATAGGCCTACACCAACGTTATCAGCGCCTTTAACCAAGTCAAGTGTTTTCACACCATTTTACTGTCGAGTCCCCCCTCATTTCCTATCTCAAGTAAACCAATAGTTTCATTTATTTAAGTCATTGCTACGGTGAACCGAAAAAAATTTCCCCAAATCTTTATCTAAATAACGATAAGTTTATAATTCGTGATATATGTGAAACGAAATAATATACATTGCTTTATAAAACTAATGGGAAAAAAGGAACATCAAATTTCACCAAGGAGCAATGATGAAATAATATACTGTTACAGAAACATACTATTAGTTCTTAACATTTTCAACTCCCAATTTCCTAAAGTTTCATTTTTTCATTTATTTTAACATCACCTCATACTACCCGTACGCTTATGTATTAATCAAGCTAATGGTTTTAAGGGTTAAGTAGGTTAAATTTATAGGAAGTGTACCCGAATTTACTTGGAGGGAAAGACGCAAAACTATTTTGAAAAAAAAAAAAACTACCCTCAGTAGACCCAAACGTGATTCAAACCTCGATCTCCCCTTCATCGGCAGTCTTGTGTACTGCGAGAGTAGCGCGTCAGACCACGTGGCCAACGAAGTAGGTCAAAGCTTTATTTAAATAACAAAGACTTTCTGGCACCGTTACCTGCTCGTAAGATATATATGAAACGAAATAATATACAATGTTTCAGAAACATAATGGAGAAAAAATCTTCACTTTTAACTAAATAGCATAAATGAACTGATATGTACACTTTCAGAGAAACATTAATTAAGGAGGAACATTTGGGCCCTCCAGATAGGAGTTTCCTAGACTTCCATTTAAAAAAAATAAAATTATAGCTAGAAAACTATTGGTTCTATAAAAATATTTTTCATATAAAGTTTTTTTTAATTTTTAATAGTCCTATAACTTTGCAGTGATAAGTTATTTCGTATGTCAAAGGATTGCTGAGATTTGATCATTGTTGTAAATATCCACTTATGTAAAGTGCCTCCCTCTAAGTCATTTTCCCGCTAAAATTAGATCCATTTTGTTTGTATGTTAAACAATATATAAATGCGAATTTTAATCAAAGTCGTTTGAGCAGATTTTGAGAAAATAATTTTTTTTTCTAGTCCTTGAGTAAATAAACAACCAATAACATAAGGGTTAGATATATGCCCCATATATAATTCCAAAAACTCCTCATATAACCTTATCAAAACCCAAGATACCAAGTTTTATCAAGATCGGTAAATAGATTCGGGTCTAATCGCTGTAACAGACACTTGTTAAACCCACTTTTTTGGGTTAAAGGGGTCATGAAATGTCAACAACCATCAACTATATTGAATTAGATTTTTTGACGGCCACAATACTGCTCTCTCCAAGGGTTTTTAAAGTAATAAATAAAATTATCACTAAAAATCAATACAAAAATGTTATCTTAATAACTACCTTTACAAACTTCATATGTAAATTAGGTAAAATATATTTTCAGCCTAGGCATAGAAAGAGAAAGAATATAAATGAAAATACAATATTAATATTTAATATAATATGTTGCAAATATTACAAATGATGACAGCCAATGAGAAACTTGGGCTTGTTTCTTAGAACATAGTTTTTTAATATTATATTTGAATTAGGTTAACTTGGCGCTAACAAAAAAGAAAGGCAGCCATTATTTAGGCTACTTACTTTCACGTAGAGCCTAACCATATTTGTTTACGTAATCGCGCCTTACTATACGTTTAAGGTGAGTAATGTTGAATTTAAATTAAGTATCAGTATTAGCACCGTCTTACTACCCGTTCGGGTTATACGCACTTACGCTCATGTGTAATGGTATGGCGATTGTGTGATGAAATGGAGGACCTACAGTTTAACGTGGGATCCGAACCATGGTGGCGGCTTGGCATTCCCCACATTCACAAGTTGTGATTAATACAAGTCTTGTAAGAAGTGAAGGAAGGGTTTGGTAATCAGATAAATCTGTGCCGAGACCAAGGATTGAACCCCGGCCGCCAGCATAGAAGTCTGACACCTTACCCCTTGACCACCAAGTAACCCTTTTAAAGTAAGTGTGCCCACATTTTGGTAAAGAGAAAGAGGAAAGCCCTCTAAAAAAACATTCGGTAGACCCACACACGCCCGGGATTTAAGCCTAAATCTCCCCGTCATAAGCCGCCCAGGTTATTGCGGGAGTGACGCCTTAAACCAGAGATACGCAAAATTAGTTACCAGAGATTCAAATAAAAAATACTGGTGACCCAACGACTTTCATTCATAATTTTTTCTTCAAAATTCATTTAAAGAAAAATATTATAAACACGCATAATAAACTTACATGAATAAGTTTAAATCCATTGAGAATGTATAGCAATCATAAATACCTCAGTGGCTTGGTATGTTTTTAAGATCAGAAGATTGATATGATGGGGTGTGGGATAGATGAGACTGTGAGTAGGTGAGTATCAAGAGAGAAGACAGGTGACCTGGCTGTCTAGGGGTAAGGTATCGGTCTTCTGTACTGGGGGTCCGGGGTTCAATCCTCGGTCCCGGCACAAATTTATCTGATTGCCAAACCCTTCCTTCACCTCTTACAAGACGTGTATTAATCACAACTTGTGGATGTAGGGAATGCCAGGCCTCCACCGTGGTTCGGATCCCACGTTAAACTGTTAGGTCCTCCATTTCATCTCACAATCACCCTACCATTACACATTAGCGTAAGTGCATATAAACCGAACGGGTAGTAAGACGCTGTGCTAATAATAATAATAATAATAATAATAATAATAATAAAATACATTCAGCCAAAAAACAGTATATCCATACGTCAAGTGTTATGTTTTTACTGTGATAAAAAATGCTATACTGTAGGCGTTTTATAAAAAAAACTTATTTCACAATAAGGTGTAAGCGTAATAAACACGAAATGGATTTTAATAATTTAAGTATGGAGTCTAAAAATGTACTCACATTAATGAAGCTGGCTCCAATGACCACCATCCAGCCCCAGCCACCATCTGGGGCGACCAACTTCTTCCCTTCCTTCGGTTTGACCGGCATTGTGAACAGCCGTCAGCTGAAACAAAAACAATAAGATATAGCTTAGATCTTCACCATCATTAGATACTGGACAGAACCCCCATTCACCACCATTAGATACTGGACTAGACTCTCATTCACCACCATTAGATACTGGACAGAACTCACATTCACCACCATTAGATACTAGACAGAACTCACATTCACCACCATTAGATACTGGACAGAACTCACATTCACCAACGTTTAGATACTGGACAGAACTCACATTCACCACCGTTAGATACTGGACAGAACTCACATTCACCCCCGTTAGATACTGGACAGAACTCACATTCATCACCATTATATACGGGACAGAACTCACATTCACCACTGTTAGATACTGGACAGAACTCACATTCACCACCGCTGGTGGCGAGAGAGGTTAAGTTGGGGACGCAGGTTTATCTATCAAACAGACCCTAAGGTTTGATTCACACGTTCGCCGGAAATAGAGAACAGAATATGCTTCAGTGGTGCAGGAATTCACGCGCTGTATGTTGACTCATGATGCATTGCAACGCTAACTTAAAACATCTGATTATCAATATATATATATTCTAGTGGATATTTTTTTTTCTATTGTATATATATATATTTTAGATCAGTCTCCCGATGGATGTTTACAAATTATAACGCTGTGTCGTGGCACAATACAATACATCGATACACACGTGTTATATTAACGGGTTGTTTCAAATCTCCTCACAACGGCCAACAAAGCTGTCTGCTTGCTTCTGGGTGTACATTGCATGAGTTGTAAAATGCGTATGCGCACTGATATGAGATTGCTGGTTCTGAGATTTTAGTGGTTCTCCTGTGCCGAACATCTCAGACAAAGCGGACAAAGCAAAGAGGAGTTGAACTTTGACGGAACAGCTCGCGCCGATGTGGTGGAACTCCTGTGACTGGCTTAGAGCTCGTCACGTGACCACGTTTCTGTTCTGAGCAAGTTTTCCGGCAAGCTCGTGAATCCGCAGTAACAGTGAATTAATTACCTTAGAGCGTGTGACAAGTATGACCTTGAAGTGCATCTCTACTGGTCATGCACTTGGAAGTGGTGGCTACTTATGTCCTTACCAGTCATGTTCAAGACACTTTTTCCTATCACCCTCAAGATCTTAAACACGTTTTACACAAGGTCACTCCAAATGCTGACGTTGGGGTTTGAATCCTAGGGCAAGTTCTAAATACTAAACACCTCTAGAAGCTCGATGAAGTGTTTTTTTACGGCAACATAACCTCCTAACTTCTGGAGGCTAGGAAATATTCTAAATAATAAACGCCTCTAGAAGTTATCTGGAGTGCTTTTTATGGTTACACAGCCCCTTAATTTGTACTTGTATTTTATTTTGATATTGTTTGAACCATAAATAAAACCATATAATTATATTTTGTTCATAAAATTTTGGAGGAGGGGGGGAAGGATTTGAACCCCCAACCCCCTCCCCTGACTTCGGCCTTGGCTCTGACAATCGCGCTAATGGAAGTATCCTTCTTCTAAAAACTCATCTCTGTTCCTTAGATCATGCCTTTAATAACCTGTGTGTTAAACGTAATAATTTAAAAAGGTTATTTTAGAATATACTAACATACAGTTTTTACAGCCAACAATAACATTTTAGTTATGTATTTTTTTAAAGTATTGATATTGTATGTCAAAAGTGAGAGCCACGGATCACGTGACTTGACGTATGCACACGTGAAAGTATATCTAAACTTCATTCACGGTAGGAGTTTACCTCTGAAAGGTCTTTTTTCCTACCAATATCCTACTATATAATAGATTTCTGGTAGGGAAAAAGGCCTTTCAGAGGTAAACTCCTACCGTGAACGAACTTTAGTCACTTTCATACGTCAGATAAGCAGGTCCTTTCAATGAGAATGGGACCGTACATCACACATTGACGAATTAACCTCCAAAACAATCTAGTTGTTATTAAATAGAATATAATCATTATATTAGTTATTATATACCTCAGGTGTTTGTACTAGACCATGAATAAAGTATATTTCTAGCCGATAACGGTTAATTTCATCAAACGCCACTTGCTTTGTTACGCCTCATAAAAATACCAAACCTATAGAGCTATCGATCATAAAGGAAAGAATTTGCTTTTTATTGCCCTTGCGTGCCCCCTTCCCCTCAAACACAGCTCTAAACCCACACAAATTTTTTTATTGGGCAGTAAAGTTTATCTTGACAATTGTAATAATATTTTAACAACAGTTCTAAGAAATTATATCAACAATAACATTCCTTTCTATAGGAAAATGGGAACATTAAACATTAAATCGTAGGCTTGCAGAACAAAGGCATCAGTCTTGTACTGCTTGGCTTACCAGAGATGGAGAGATCGTGGTTCACATCCCACCGGAGTGTGTTAATTTGATTTTCTCACATAGGTTTCCCTTCCATCTCACTCAAATGCGGGTACATCTGCAGTAAACTGGTCTAACACGCTACTCTTGTGTTATATTAAATTGGCAAAGGTGGGGAGATCGGGGTTTGAACCAGGTCGGGTGCAGTGAGAGGGGTATTTCCCTATATGGTTTTCCACTCTCATTCCACGCAAATGTGGATGCATTTATTTTTAATTAAACCTTCCAAATCCCTAGCATATTAGTGTAATTATTAGATAGGCGTATAACCCGAACGGTTAGTAAGACGGGGTACTAAAATAATAATAAATAAAATAATTACTGAATCTTTTAAAATAAATTTTAAAATAAAATTATAGTTCTCAGAATTGAAGTTCCCACAGGTGTAACTATTTTAATAAGTGTAGCTTGTAGATAGATATAAATATATATAATTGTCGTTAATAGTTAATTAGTGTCCCTTGAAATACTTTATGACTTTGGTTTAATAGTTCAAGTTTGTTACATAATTTAGATCTAGCCTAACTTGGCATACAAGTGCTATTTTCTCTATTATTTTAGAGTGCAGGGGTTTTTAACTGTGAGAGGGGGGGAATATTCACACCTCTTTGGGATATGTGAACCAAATAACGAAGGTATGGGAATAGATTTCTGAACCATTAATTTTTTTTAAATAATTCGGTAAAATTTTTTTGATTGTACCTCTTGGCCTTGACTAAAGGTTTAATGTACCTCCAAGATTAAAAAATTTCAAATGACAGGTTTAAAAATATATATATTTCCACATGTTAAATTAATGATTTATTTAATTTATTAGGAAAAAATATCCGCAATCAAAACATTTTAAATGTGACAAAGCTATTCAGAGATAATCCTACTGCTATATAGCCTTAATATTATCTCTTATTGAAAACCGTTATGATCAGTTAAAAAAACCAATTTTGCTGTAAAAAGTCTGTAGAAAAGTTTTACACATTTTCTTCACAAATTAGCTCAAAAATAAAGAAAATAAGTAAACCTAAAAACAATATTTTTAAACAAAAATTTTTAATTGTAATTCTGGAGCTGATATATAATGAATACCAAAGTTTTTCAGTGAGGGGGGTATGACTGCACGGCTTGGCATGGATACACCATGGATGAAAAACCACTCTAACAGAGTTATGTTGTTGAGAAAGGCCTCATAAACTGCTAATGTAGAAGGTGTCAAGAACAGGGCTGAAAATTCTCAGAAGGGTCTGCCCAGATGAAGTGGTCCGGAGAAAAAAAAAAGGTTGCTTGACCATTTTTAAAAATATCTAATTTTTTCTTCTAAACTACCCTTACATGCTGGTAGTTCAAATTGACTTTTATTTTTATTATTTTTTGTTTTCTAATAGGGGCCATATTTGTTTTACAAGCCACATTTTTTTTTTTTTTGCAATTTTAAGGATTTACGGAAATGAAAATATCTCAGGCTTTGTTTGTTCAATCAACATGAGTGAAAAATCTTTTTGTTTGGAAAGTGAAGGACTACCAGTTTGTTTATGTAGCATTTTAACCTAAACAAAATTATAAAGAGTGAAATTTCTGCCTAAAATCTTAGCTTTTTTTAAAAAAAAAATTCCTTGTTTTCAGAGGGTAATAATTTCACTAAGGGAAAGAGTCAACAAGCTACACTTTTTTATAAAGGTATATATAAACTACTTGTCCCCCCCACACAACAAATTTCAAACCTGATAATCGCCCCCTTTTTTTAAAATAATTTCAAATTTTTGAAAATTTGAAAAATTGAAATTTTCAGAGCTTTATATCTGAGTTGGGGGATGAGATAAAAATCTGAAACATTGCTCCATAATAGTCATATATAATAATGTTATACACACAACAATTGGAGTTAGAGAATTGACTACAAGCTGAGCTGTTGAAAATATAAAATGAGAATAACAAACCTGCACATATTATTTGGTTTGTATACAGTAGCACTACTAAAATAAATTTTGTTTGTATTAAATATGTTTTTATGTGTAAAAATATATTTCAAACACATAAATACATAGGTGCATATTACTCTACCTAAAATCAAAATTAAAAAGTGTTACCTTACTAACAAACTAAGTTTGGTGCTTGGCAAAGAGCTGAGAGATTTCTTCGCACAATTTAGGGCTGATGAGATGTGTACGACCAGTTACAGTTGAAAGTTCCATCGGCACAATATTAAAATTCTCTGTATAGTTACCCAGGTTTTGACATCTCTTGAAATCTTAAAAGAAGTTCTTGGTCCTGCTGGCTCGTAAAAATAAAGTTTGAAGTCATCATATCCGATGATCACTTCCTCAATAACCCCAAGTTACCATTACATTTCATTTACACACGCAACTATTTTTTTAATTTTTTTTTAGTAAGAACAAAGAATCTTTTGTTACTTTTACTTCCTCAAAGTAATCAGAAATTGAAGTATGGTAACATCTTACGGCGGTGTCATTTATAGGAATATATTTATGGTATGTTCGAGTTTTAGGAATTGGCAAGCAGTTTTCAAATTGCTTTTCAATCTAAACTACATTTTTATCCACTTCTTCCCTTGTGACATAGGTAAACTTAATGCTAAGAAGGTTTTTATCACAAAATTGAAACATATCCTCCGGAGTTAATATTTTATTATTAGTTGTCATCTGAAGGGCCCTCTTGGTCCCTTCTCTTTTTGAAGTCCCTCCTACCCTATCACAAGCATTTTTCCCATGGCTGGTAGCAAAAAAAAGTGCCACTCTGCTTGAAGTTCAAAGTCTTTATCATGGTGACATAGATTGAGAAAGTTCTTATTTTTGTACTGGCTAGAAGATCCGTCACTGAAATATAAGATGTTCGTCACTGATGGGGCAGTAGTCTTGATGACATTAATCAAATGCTTTTGGAATTCATGAACTGTGATGGTATTGTGCTTAAGGTGGTTACTGATGACACAAAAACTTCTGCCCTTCAATTCGCTTTGATTAATTTCTTTATGATAGTAAATAAGGGGGTGAACAGTGGCTTGGTTGTTCACACAATTAAAACGTTTGTATTTGTTCTTGGATTACAAAAGAAAAGTTTCGAGAAAAATCCGCTAAAACAATGCATTCTGTATCCAGCAGGCTCCTTTTCTTGTCTGTACTTTGGATACATAGTGGTGTTTCTTTAGAAAGCTGAGTTTTCCTGCTAGGGATTCAAAAAAATATTCTCTTGGTTTAATCGGATCAGTCAGTTGTGACCCACTGTTTGTAGCTTATGTTGTCAAGGTTTTCTTTGGTCTCCTGTTCTTGGAACAGCAATTATAATAGGAAATCTTCACCTGGGCAGTCGGTGCATCAGCTTAGCATGCACTCAGAACGGTTTAGGTCACAGACAGGCATCATGAAAATATATTTGTAGTCCACCTTTAATTTTGCACCATCTATCATTAATTTAATATTTTGATGGAATGAACACACACAGAAAAAGTGTTTCCCTGATGCGCCAGAAATTACAAACGATTTAGGCCTAAGCTCACAGAATTTTGAGCGTCCAATTTTACATTCTGGGTGGGATTCTCTAAATTCTTCATACAGTTCATCAGGTTACAAAATAATAAATGTTTCTATTTATGTACTTCGACCCCATCATTCGGAAATGTACACAATCCTTTTTGACGGGAAGAATCTTGGTGTTTTATCCACCGATATGAAAATCTACAACCTTCCTCACTGTCTCCTCACTATTTTTTTTTTACACAATGTCTTTTTTCTAGGTCTGGCAATATTCCGTGGGCCTTAGAAAGATCCCAAGTAACTTTTACTAAACGTTCAGAAACTTCAAATTCAGTACTTACTCTTTCCTTGACCAAGAATCTGGCAATAAACTTAATATGTTTACTTTTCTTCTTTCTCTATTGTCTTACATTTTGGTTTCTGCTTTTCACTGAGTGCTTCATATTCTTCAATGAATGATAGCGAGTGAAGATTTTATTCTATGGGTTCATCAGGAAGTTTGCCTACTCCATCTTCAAAAAAGGCTTCGAGTCCTCGCTTCAACCTTTGGGATAGCTTTCCTAACTTTGCTTGAAGTGCCATTGATCTTTTTTCAAAATTTAGCTTTATGATTTTAGAAAAAGGAGATTGACCTAAATTTGAACAGGTTGCGGCCAAAAAGTTCATATGTTCAGATCAAGGTACAAAAACATAATCTTTTTCTTCTTTGTTTTTTTTTCTTTTGATAAATATTCCACTTTGATTTCTGTAAGTCCTTTGGTAATAACTTTTTATGAATTTTAAGTGGGTCAGAACATAAGTTACCGTGAAGATGGTGATACTTTAAAAATAACTTAATCTCGTTGTACTTGCATATATTTGCAAAAACATTATTTGTTGTTAAAGTAATAAGATTTCAATACTCTTCACAGAATTCACTAATCAATTTTATATCATTAGATAATGATCCATACACACACTTATGACACTATTCTCCAAAAAATTCACCCTCACTACAGTCCATTTTTTAATACGTAAGATATATTATAATATGAACTAAAATTTTGGACAAAATCTTGTTGCAGGTATTCCACTATGCCAAAATGAATTAGAATGAATCGAATAATTAAATAGATACACTACACTTCTATTTCAAAATTAAAAATTACACTCATTAATATATTAATACATTATAATATCGACTAAAAGAAATATGTAGCACACAAAAACAACCTTTAGCCCTCTATCTCTGCTCTGGTACTCTCACTCAGAACTTATGAACAAGTCTGTCAGCTCTGACACATGGGCCAGTATTTATTTAAAACAAACAACCTCTGACTCATAAGCTTAGGTAGTTCTGTCTCTGTTCTCTGATTTACCCATCAGAATTTTCTATATATGTCTTTAATACTTTAGTTTTAATATACAATAATTCTGTAACCTTAGGTTTTTTTTACATGAGCATACAATAAAATAACATATGGATTTAAATACTATATATATACACCCATTAAAACATGAGTTTTTCTCCTCATGCTGTTCTTTAATTATCTCGGCTTGTAGTAAATTCTCAAACTCCGAATTTTTTGTGTATAAATACCATTATATATTACTATTATGGATCAAAGTTTCAGATTTTATCTCGTCCCCCACCTGAGATATTAAGTTCTGAAAATTCCAATGTTTTCAAATTTCCAAAAATTTTATATTTTTTTTAGGGTGGTCAATTCTCAGGTTTGAAACTTTGTGTATGAGAACAAGTAGTTTATATCTGCCTGTATAAAATTTTTTAGATGGTTGACTCTTTCCCTTAATGAAAATATTTCCCCCTGAAAACAGGAGTTTTAAAAAAATCTACCATTTTAGGTAGAAATTTCGCCCTTTAGAATTGAGTTTAGGTTAAAATGCTACATCATGTTGATTGAACAAACAGAGGCCGAGATATTTGCGTTTCCATAAATTCTTAAAATTGCAAAAAAATGTATCTTGTAAAACAAATATGGCCACTATGCAAAAAAATAATAAAATAAAATAATAGTCATTTTGAACTACCAACATGTTAGGGTAATTGAGATTTTTTTTTAGATAGTCAAGCAACTCGTGTTGGACCACTTAATATGAAATGATCCAGAAATCAGTCTTCAGCCGAGTAAATAGGGGGAAAAGAAGGATGGAAATAACGATATAACGCTAACTGCCAACAAATTATGGTTTTCCATAGATCCCAGTGAGAGCTGCTCGCGTATCCCCTAAAAGGTGCCCACATACCCCCAGTTTGAGAACCGATGGATTAGAAAAGACTATTGTCATTTTAAATCAAATTGTTCAAATATGGCTATTTAACAAAATTTAAATTCTCAGATTATGTGATTTGTAAACTACCCTAAAATTGTTTGCTATCATGCTATCATGAAAAACTAATCATTTGAATTCAATCTTCAAGATCGATTTCAAAAAAATTAAAATTTTATATCAATCATCGTAGCTAAACAACACTTAAATAAATTTATTCTAGATAAATAAAGATACATTAATATTAATAATGAAATAGCACCAGGTTTTCAGTTTCGAGCCTAATATTTAGAGCCATTTAAAAAAAAAACTAACGTTACAAAACTCAGTAATTAGTTAACTATTGCNATACACATAATACAAAAAGATTAACAACTACCCGATTTGAACCAAATTACTAAAGTCATTTTTTTAAACATTAATACTCTGAAAAAAAAAGTCATCAGTAAACTATTAGCAGACTTTCTCCCCAAAAACAAGTATAGTGCGGCAATGATCTCTCGAGTTCCTAATAACATCGACAAGTAACCCGAACGGACTCGGTGATAAAAAGAACACCAAAATGAAAATTTTATTGATAAAGTATATTATTTTAATTCACAGATAGCACTGCTTTAAATAATGATTGTGAAGTATTTTCAATTATTTTAGCACTCTTCTGCGCTTTTAGTTTCTATCCTGTCTATGACAGACCTTTGTCAAGATTACCCAACCTAACAAAACAGAACCTTCAAATTGTAGATGCATGGAAAGTTAGACGTCTCTCTCGCAAGTGAGTGAACTTCCGATGACGGGGAGATCGAGGTTTGAATTCCAGTCATAACTTCTTTCATATTTCTATAAATGTGTTGCGTACTTTAATTCAGTCAATACTTACTGTTGATACAGTTGATAGCTTATATATTCAAGTAATCCAAGATCTTACAAAGACATTTTCCCTGGCCTTAACACCAATTTTGGAATCTATGCGTAGGTTTATATCTCCCCTCCTCCCCCCTGCCCTCCATGTCTTAAGACCTGTCCGGGCTATACATATACTTCATTCACGGGAGGAGTTTACCTCTGAAAGGTCTTTTTTCTTACCGTATATCCTACTATATAATAGATTTCTGGTAGGGAAAAAAGTCCTTTTCCAGGTAAACTCCTACCGTGAACGAACAATACTTGTAAATAATACTCAAAGGGTGTGTAAAGATGGTGAAGTTAGAGCTTAGAGAAAGTGTACTTATATTTGTGTGGAGGAAGAGTGGCAATCCGCTTAGAAAAAGACACTCAATAAATCCTCCCGGGATTCTAATGGGGACCTTGCTGTAGGCAGCAAATCTGACTAGAGGAACTTGACATTCAGTCTGCTTACCCAATGATGTGTATGATGAGTCCCAATATTGCATTTTTTTAAACTATTTAAAATTAAACCAATATGTATTTTCAGATGACGTTCTGATGGAGCGATTTTGTAAGAATAGAAAAATTACGAAATAACAGAGATTTGAACCCTGGTCATTCAGTTTTACTTGCTAACTTCTGTATCTTTTGAACTATGCGGGATCTTCTAGTCAGTTCCATACCGAAATAAACCTCTGAGCCTACTGGTGTAGATGAATACATTAAATACAAACACTTATTACAAGTAGACCCTAATTATTCTATAAATAATAATATAGATATCTGGTGACCTGGTGGTCCAGGGGTAAGGTGTTGGTCTTCTGAGCTGGCGTCCGGGGTTCAATCCTTGATCCCGGCACAGATTTATCTGATTGCCAAACCCTTCCTTCACCTCTGACAAGACGTCTTTGTGAATGTGGGGAATGCCAGGCCTCCACCGTGGTTCGGATCCCACGTTAAACTGTAGGCCCTCCATTTCATCTCACAATCGCCCTACCATTACACATTAGCGTAAATGCATATAAGCCGAACGGGTAGTAAGACGCTGTGCTTATAATAATAATAATAATAATAATAACAGATAAAATACACACTTCCGTGGCCGCGTGGACTAACCCGCTACTATTGTAGTAGAAAATACTGCCGATGACGGGGGAGATCGAGGTTCGAATACCTGTCGGGTGTATTTGGGGTGATTTAAAAAAATCCAATCTCCCTACACGCAAATTCTTGTATACATTCCTCTAAATATAGCCTACCTAAAACCGTTAGCGTAATTAATACGTAAAATGCGGCGCTAAAAAAAAAGAGAGATAATATCCCGTTGATAATTCACAAGGGAAAACCACCATTAAGTAGTCCGGCAAAGATTCGAACCACGGGATCTTTACTGTTAGCGACCGAGTGTAATGGTTAAGTAACGTTAGAAACCTGAGTGAGTTGATAATATTCGTGCTTAATAGCGCTGATGTGTAGTCTATTGATGGCTGACGCTCCAGGTTCGTATGTTCCCCGTCGCAAACTAATCGTCCTCCACGTGCTGCAAATCATGCGCCATCTTACGTCACTTAGTCTTAGGTACACTTTTAATGAGGTTTCCGCATCGATGGTCGCATGGCCTAACGCGTCACTCCTGGGTTGGATTGGATTGAAAGCGACGGGAAAGTCAGGGTTCCAATCACGAGGGTGGTCTTTCCTACAAGGTTTCCCCCTTATCCTTTCACGCAAATAAAAATAATTTCTAAACTTAAGTTCTACCGTCCTGATCCTTATACCACTAGTGTGATTGCGTACAACCCAAAAGGGTACCAAGACTCGGCGAGACAAAGAAGGAAATAATACTGTTTGAACCGCATCAGTGGCTATCTGGAATAAATTTCAGATTCGTGTAATCTGTTGTTTTTTTCGGTGAAGAATTGGTCGGGGTGAATTCTGTTCGGGGGTACCAAAGCTTATTTAGCCTATTACTAAGTGGTTACCTAGTCTTTCTTTACTCAAATGTTGGTACATGTCCTCTAAATTATACCTTCTTCATTCTGCATGGTGTCAATATGTGGACGGCCCAGACGGGGGAGTAAGATACGGTGCAAGAGAAAGTATTGCTTATATATATATTTAAAACACCGCGTCTCACTAGCCACTCGGACAAGAGAACTATATACTACTTATTCTAATATGTTAGGAATGAATAAGCTTGTATTTAGAGGAAATACACCCGCATTTGCATGGAGAGAAATAGAGGAAAACAACTCTCAATACACCCGATTTAATTCAAACCCCGATATTTCCATCATCAGAAGTCTAGTCGATTGCGAGAATGACGCCTTAGACAATGTGGTCACTGGAAGTGGGCTTAGAAAGAATTAGATAAGGCTCATCACATGTGATATTAGATCCTCTTTTTTCCGCCTACGTGGACACCTAAAATGAGAGACAAGGATTCGCTTTGGTGGCCACATAGTCTAAGCTTACGTTTGTACAGAGTGCGGCAGAAATATGTGAAAGGTTTTGCAAGTGTAATAACTTTTGTATTTTCGAACAAAAAACTGTTTACGTTTTGTCCTTAAATTGAGCATATTTTTCCGTTGTTATTTACACCATGAAACCATTTTTAGAACACAAGCTAGGTATGGAAAATAACGTTTTGCAAATGTCCTCCATTTTCTCTCACACATTGCTGAAGTCTTGCTTTGAAGTTAGTCATGGCATCACGAAACATGTTTATCGGCATTGCCCTTATTTCACTTTCGATAGCAACCTTGGGTTCTTCCAAAGTGCGTGGTTTATCAATGAAAACTTTCGACTTCAGATAACCCCACAGAAAGTAGTCACACGCCGAAACATCGGGTGACCGCGCTGGCTATAGGCGTTGTGGGAACATGTCTAGAAGCACTGCCGTGGAAATCAGTGATGTATGGGGGGACGGGGGAGGGGGGGGGCGGTTCCCGTCCTGCTGGAACCACACTTGGACATTGTTCAGTTGCATTCTTCGCATTTGAGGTCTTTAGAAGTTTCTTAACATCAAAACATAGCGATCAGAATTCACCGTAGCACTTTGACCATCCTGTTCGAATAAATACGGGCCAAACACCCCACGATGTGTAATGTGTTTTTGAAAAACGCTTCCACGGTAAAAGCGCGATGTGCCACATTCCACTGCCCCATGGTTACTAAAATGGCAATAACTGACGAGTAGAGTTACCACCTCCCCCCTTCCTTTGACCAACCGTACTTGACGTCATGCACTTTGGAAGAACTCAAGGTTGCTATTGAACGTGAAATAAGGGCAGTGCCGATAAACATGCTTCGTGATGTCATGACTAACTTCAGACCAATAACTCAGAAATGTGAGAGAGAAAATGGAGGGCATTTGCAAAATGTTATTTTTCATACCTAACCTGTGTTCTAAAAATGGTTTCATGGTGTAAATAACAACGGATAAATATGCTCAATTTAATGACAAACCTTAAACAATTTCTTGTTCGAAAATACAAAAGTTATTACACTTGCAAAACAGTCACATATTTCTGACACAACCTGTACATTTAATTGCATACGAAGATACCCGCATCAAGTCTCATGTTCATAATTTTTGAAAAATGTCATCTGAACACAAGAACCGAACCCGGCACCCTTGACTTAGCGTACCAATGCTCCACCACCATGATTGATCCCAAAGATACTAACAGAAGGCTTAATTATCCCCTCATTGGCTTTATTGCTAAATGTACGAATACAATAATTAAATAATTAAACTACTGTTAGAATTTAAGGTGGGATGGAAAATAACGCAAGCTTAAAATCAGTATTTAAAAAAAATTCAACAAAAAACTTTCTGTCCCGAAAAGATGGAATATTGTTCCAGTGGATACATATTTTAGTTTAATTTTTTAGACATAGAGGTATACTGTAGTTTCCTCAGCAGGTTGTTGAATACCGTACTTGTGTTTAACATTAGCTCCTGCAGTCTGGCAAAAACCAGGTTTTTAATTTCATTTAAAAAGTTTTTGATTAAATTAGGAGATGTTAATGAGAAATAAATAATGTTTAGATTACTTTGTTTAGCAAGTTAAACTAATTGAATCTATTTAAATATTAATTTAACTATCCTGGGCCCAAAAGTTTTGTTTTTATTTGAAAAATGATAAGGGTGCCCCGAAGTCAACTTTTTAAATTCGAAGCGAGCTCGAATTGAATATATAAAATATTCTCGATGTTAAATTGAAGTTCGAATATTGTTTTAGGCTTGAAAAATATTATAGTGTGATTGTTTATATTACTTTAAACACTAATATTACTTAGAAAATGCTTTATTGTACAAATGTTTGTTATATTTAGTTAATATGACAAATCAAGTTATTATCACAATGGAATTCAACCACCTTAGATTTTTCTCTATATTAATATTAATTTGAAGTGTACAAAACAATTCAAAATGGAAATAAATTAACATAAATGGAGTATTTTAGCCGTCAATATTTTTAGTGGCAAAGCTTCGAAGCCGGAATTGGTTTTGAAGCGAAATCGAAGCTGATGTTCGTTTCGTAGCTAAGTTAAAATTTCAAAGCTTCGCACATCCCTTAAAAAACAAAAAAAAAACTATGGTCCTTCTGTTCTATTTTTACCTTTCAAAACCAAGAAAACTTTATTTTTCGAACCACGGCGATAGAGTAAATAAATAATTAAAAAACTTTTTAAGAAAATATCAGTTTATTTCCACCTTGTCAACACAATCCGATGAACGTGAACCTCTGGTCGCACCCTCGAGGTTACGACGCAAGGGCGGATCCTCCAACACACTCCTGACCTTGACCGGATGACCATGAAATGAAGACCATTCGCTTCACGCACGATATAACATCAAGTGGGTGATAGCCGGCAGCACTTACCCACAACCTACAACAACACACACATCTCCTTGGCTCCTAGTTCCGATCGATTGGAAAGGCCTCTCGCTATATTCGCACTTGTTCATATCGAGTTGTGTTTGCAAATACGTCATAAAATACGTTTTATCTCTTGATATCTCTATTGTGTCATTCTGTGTTTGTTTCCCACTTAGTAAAATTACTACCCGCCTCGGTGGCCGCTTGGTCTAACTAACACTTTAACGCCCAACTCTTGGGATTTTTTATACTGCCGATGATGCGGAGATCAAGGTTCGAATATCGGTCGGGTGGACTGAGTTTGTTTTTTTTGTTTTATAAAATGTTTCACTCCCCCTTCATGCAAATACGCAAATACGGGTGCATATTTTGAAATATAATCTTTGTAATCCATAAAACCTTTGGCGTAATTAGTACATAAGTGTATAATCCGAACGGGTAGTAAGACGTGGTGCTAAAAAAAAGTGCTGTCCAATTCGGATTGGTGATAAAACATAGTGCAAAAAAGAAAAAAGAAAAAAAAGCGCAAGGCTGCCACTATTTTCTTACTACCAAATTCCGTGTTTTCCAGAAATAATTCCCATTCTTACAGGCAGCTTTGATTGCAGAAAAACGTAGTAAAATATCGTTTTTCATAACACTGGCTAATGTGAAGTCATGTAACTTATGTTTTAAGACTTTTGGGGAAATAAATCTTCCGTCGCTTCCCAGCCCTTGTTTAAGGGGTAGTATGACATGTTTAAACCAACGTGCTTGATTCTTCAGTTCACCTTTTCATCTAGCCAAAAACCTACTAATTTAATATTTCAGTTAAATGTCCCAAATTAAATAATATTCCAGTATTTTTACTAGATTTTGCAAAATCCCTGTGTTTTCCAGACATAGAAATCCCCTGTATTTTCCCGGCTCGTGGCCACCATGAAACACTCCAGCTAAACGCCATGGGATATGTTATGCAGCTTTGACTTTTGACAAATGGTGTCAATTTTGACAGTTTGTAAACGAATTAATGTTAACTTTGATAAACTATAGATACTCTACAATATATATATTTTTTATTCCTTAAAAGGTTTCCCAAGGTATCTGAAAGGTAAACTAGAGTCCAATTTTAATAGAAAAAACTTATTTAAAAAATACAGAAATATATTTGTGTGATAAACAGTGATAACATTTTACAATAATATATAACTAATGACTTAGGTGGTCACATGGCCCAAGGCTTCAATCTCGCAATATATTGGGTTGTCTATGACGGGAATACTGGGTGTGCTTGGAGGGGGATTTAACAAGTGGACTCCCATGGGCCCCCATAAATAGGCAATAGGCTCCAGCCCCCTTTATCACTTTGAAATATGTATTACTTTTTTGGTAAATATAATGAAATAGATTTTCATTTCACAATAATTTAAATCAAAAGTTCTAAAACTTAATATATTTTAAATTAATAAAATCGATTCCGAATATAAAACTAAATGTATCCAGATGTGTTAGGAAATCTCATCACACACTTGGATTATCAATTCTTTATTTATTTTTTGTTGGTTACAAATCTCTGACGTCAGCTTATATTTCCACATTATCTAAAACGTCCTGACACCCCTTTTGCAAATATTTGTGAAATATAACCACTTCGAAAACAATATCTTTCTTTCTCTCTCTTCCTCCCTCCCTCCCTCCCTTCGAGAACAGAGTGCAACCTACAGAAAGATAGAAGCTACTAGAACAATTTCTTTCGAAATATATACTCAAAAAGATGATGCCTTTCTTCATTCTGTTCATAACTTTATAGAAGAAAGGTCCACAAAAGTTTAATCTCTGATAAAAAAAAATATTCGTACACAACCTTACTGAGAAGCGCTCCGCGCTAAATCAATTCCAATTTTCAAATTCAGTCCGCGACTCATTAAGCTGCCATATCGTGTGTGCAAATAAAATTATTCAGGATAAATTAATAAAAAATTTCTATAAAATAACAATTTTTTCACATATAAGTAAGTAGCATTAAAATCGGACTCTAAACCAAGACTCCACAACAAAAGTATCCCTACAACTTGGTTTTGACAACGAGGGGGTTCCCACAAAACACTCCCCAGTAGAGAGAACATAACTCTACAATTTGGCTCGACAACGAGGGACTACCTACCAAAAAAAGGATTCTCCAAAGACCACGAAAAAAATATCTTCTTTTTTTAATGAGAAAATAGAACTTTGTGTTTGGGATTTGGCTGAAGTTAGCAACTAACTACTGGAATCATCAATATCGGAGTTAACAGAAGCAAAACTTATAAAATATAAATTTCCTCCCATTTCCTCTTCAACAGCTTTCTTTCAACAGCTTTCTTTCAACAGCTTTCTTTCAACAGCTTTCTTTTCGTTTGGTTCTGTTCAATAAACTTATAATAAATATAATGTTACTTTTCAATGGGTTTAAATAGGGCATTTTTTTTCTAACTTTTCAGAAACTTTTGCAATAATTTACTCTTGAAACCAGTGGCGGCTCGTAGCTAAAATTAGTGAGGGTGCTGCTCCTGAAATATTTTAGCCTTTGTTTTAAAATTGTGTAAAAGGAGAAAAACATGTATAAAAAGAAAAATTATTCAGGAACTTGATAAAAATCTTAACAAAAAAAAATCTAACCATTTTTACTTACTTTATATTAAATTATTACAGTCCAAGCTTGATCTATTCATTTAAAATAAAATCCATTCTTCTTGTTTTAATTTGCGCAAAAAGCTCAATAATTTTCTCCTTGATATCTGGATGACAATTGAGGAAATTTTTCTACATTGGAGGTCCTGCAGGCGCATTTAGTCTTTCCAAATTCATAGTACTTCTTTAAAAAATGTTAATTCCTTTTCTATGTTTAAAAGCAGCGCTCTGCCTCTGATGTAGTCATGAGAATTGACAAGAGGATTTTTATCAGTTTCGTAATTACACTAAAAACATCATCTAGATTATTTTCCTGGATAAATTTCAGCAGCTCAATTAATTTGCAATATTCATGAATATCAGTCCCACAATAGAATATTTTTAGTTCAGTTTCAAGCTTTTCTTTGTCAATCATAAGATAAGTTTCAGTGGTCAGTTCTATCTCTTTTGTTCATTCTTAAATCTAGTGAAGCAATTCTTGTTGAACAATTTAGCAGCTACTAAGTGTTTAGTTGAAGAATATCTGTCCATTATATCAAAATTTATAGTCACAAATTTCCTTAGTTACAGTCACAGAACTTCTTTATTGGGAATGCAAGGCCATGGTTAAAGTTTTCTGTTAAATAAGAGAACCGAAAAATAAAAGAATCAAATAGAATAGCTGGAGGCAGAATAATAATCTAACTACACTTCACATTCAAGAATATGGTACACGGTTTTTAAGCACAACACACGCCGAGTAAAAAAAACCACTTCCTTCCACCATAACGCCAGAGCCGGCACTGCGAGAGCAACAATGTTCTCTCTACCTGGCAATCCCGCCTTCCTCCCCTCCCCCATCCTATGTGCGCATGCGCACAACAGTCAAACACTACGTCGATGTCACTGTGAAGCGCACAGTTCCATACAAAGTTTTTGTATCTTTTTCATAAACTGGGGAATGGCTACTGAAGTACTGACATTAGGCTTAAGGAATATATATTGTACTACAAAAATAAAGGAAAAATTAAAGAAAAAATAACTTATTATATTAAATGTTATCGATAATAGCAAGTTTAAATAGGGTGTGCTGCAGTTCCACCGTGCCTATACACGAGCCACTAGTGCTTGAAACTCATAATTATTTAGTTAATAATTATGTCCATATGCTCTAAAATCCCCTCCCACAAGGTTAAATTCCTGAAATTTGATATCTAGGAGGTAGATATAACTCCAATAAGCCCCCTCCCCCTAAGCCACATGGAAAACCCACATGAGCATCCTTGTGGACTACAAATCTCTCCTCGTGCAACTGTTGGTATCAAATATAACTTCATCTCAAATCCTTTCGTAAATATACGAACAGTCCAAGATGGTATTAGCTAAGACGTGGTGGACACATCACTGTCATTTTAGAGGTAAGTTACACGTATATAATATTTATGAAAAGTGATAGCTGCAGATCACTTGACTTGACGTATGAAGACATTAAGGTAGATCTAATAAACTATCTCCCTATGAGAGTTTGATTAGGCAACCAATTTCTCCGTGGTTAAGTCTTGATTGCCTTACGCCTACACCCTGCTATTTTAAGAGATCCGTTCCTTGTACGTTTTCCCTCAGAGATCTTCTATGGATTCCTGGTATCGTTCATATCCGCTATGTTCAGACTCATGGGATTTCCTCGTGTTAACAGCTATATTAATATTATATTTTATCCTCAAAGGCGTGTGTGGTCTTATGTGTCACTTTCATGTTGGACTGGAGTGTCTGTGAACAAGGTTAGAATCCCTGTCCTTAAGGTGTTATTTTTCCTAAATAGTTTTCCACTCTCACTCCGTGTAGATGAAGGTACATTCACCCTAAAAAGTTATCAACATACTTCCTATTCTATTAGCGTTATTGTGTTTAAGTTAGTGATAGTGTAATAAGACGCAGTGAACCAAAAAAGTCTCAAGTCTTTCAAATCTAGCCTATAAATAATATAACGGTATATTCAATAATTTTAACACCTTAGCTCAGTCGGTAGTCTTTCTGCTTACTGATCATAGGGTCAGGGGTTAAGTTCCTGGCATGGTCAATTCTTTTTTTTTTATCAGTTAGATTGGAGTTTCACCTTTCACAGTGATGAATTAAGGTATACTCCATTCACGGTAGGAATTACTCTCTGAAAGGTCTTTTTTCCTACCAATATCCTACTATATAGTAGATTTCTGGTAGGGAAAATGGCTTTTCAGAAAACAATTCCTACGCTAAAAAGAATTTAAGATAGAAGGAAACGCGAGAAAATGTCGGTGGTTTTATAGTTTTCATACAAAAACAGTTTTTTTTTTGCCATAATAAATAAAATAATTCTCAAGTAAAAACATCGAGTTTAATTTTCTTCGCATGGTGATAGCAACATTTTATGAATATATGTCAAGGGTGCCATGGAATTTAATGACAACTTTTTATCCTAATTTGATATGTTTCTTATCTAATGCCGCTATAATCATGATAGATATTCAAGAAATGTTGATATCACAATATGTTATTATTATTAGCACCACGTCTTACTACCCGTACGGGTTATATGCACTTACGCTAATGTGTAATGGTTAGGGTGATTGTGAGATGAAATGGAGGACCTACAGTTTAACGTGGAATCCGAACCACGGTGGAGGCCTGGCATTTCCCACATCCACAAGCTCATGTATTAATTAGGCCAATGGTTCAAGGGATTAAGAAGGTTATATTTAGAGGCGGTGTACCCACATTTGCATGAATGGAGTTTGGGAAACCCTTTGGTGGGAAAACACTTTCAGTATGCCTGGAATTGATTCAAACCTCGCCTTTATTAACACTAAAAGCTGATTAAATGAGCCCTACTCTTAGTCCACCGATGCAATTTTAAATTTTCCTATTGATAAAATCAATATCACAACACATTAATACATGTGTCTTACATGGTCGTACTTTCTCAAATCTTCTACTATAGTTTTAAACAAAATTTTCAAAATTAGCTTATCAAGAAGTTTTAAGAAACTCCACTTTTTTCAAAAGTCAATTCTCAGTAAACTACTTTTAAATTATTTATTTCATAAAAATATAAACACAAAATTCCAATCAATATTTAAAACACTCCAAAGATGTTAATTTTAAACAAAATCATTACTTATGTTTGAAAAACTTAGTTATCTTAAAAATCTATTCTAATTGAACTGTCCCTAAATTTAGTTCTAGAATTAAAATCAACTTTTCTCCTCTAGGTATGACCGTATAACCTATAAATATCAAGTTTCTTAATCCATAATTTACAAACCATACACACACACAC